>NDXB01011324.1:2939-14400 GCA_002631895.1 Agapornis roseicollis | reverse complement strand
TCTCCAATGTAGAGACAAGGATGTTGTGTGGGGCAGTGTACTTACTACATTTAAAAGATTCTACCTGCTGGCTAAATCTGCTTGAAAATAGTATGCCAGTTATGCTAAAATGATACAAAATATGACAGTGCCGCCCAACTTCATGGAACAGGAAAAGAAAATTACTTCAAGTACATAAAAATGCTTTATATTGAGGGTAGAATAGCAGGCAGTAACAATTTTTTATATGGTCCTGTGTTAGATTTATATCTTATTAATAAGAAATGACAGTCATTAACACTATTAGAATCTAATTAGTTCAGCAATTTTCCATCAAGCCATATATAAGTAGTAAAGTATTAGTATTTGCTTTTCCTAATGGGATTCAAAAGTCTAATTAGAAATCGCTCTTTTGTGGTGAAGTGGAATGAATCTTTATGAAAAACAAGACTCTTTAAATAGCCACAGAGAGCTTATTTCCTTCAATATCATACTTCCCAACTATTTTCCTTTTCAGCACTTTAACCAAGTAAGAATGATAGAGGCAGACAGAAATTCAAATAATTTCTTAGCTGCTACAATCGTTCAGCTGTGAGCCCCTTTCTCCTCTTTCCAGTACTCTCCTTCTGCCCGGTTGGTCTACAGGTTATAAGAGCTGAATAACGGTAATGAGGACAGGTGTAACAAAACCTTTTGACCCTTTTAAATTACACTCTCTGAGAGTATGATTTTGCAGTATTTATCAGTCATGTTTGCAAAAGCTTTACTGTGGACAGAGGTAAAATGGAACAAATTATTCCTCTAAGTAATCGGTACAAGAGACAGCAATAAAGCCCATTTTGCTGTACAGTTTGCTAGTACACTATGTTTCACCACAGCTATTCTAGCATCGTTTGGCTACTTTAGGCTGAGACCTCAATTTTATTCTGTAAGCATAACCAGTAATAGAATGTAAGGTAAAATCTGCTACTGCCACTGGAAGTTTCCCCTGCTTTCATTCAGAGAGGCAGCAGGGCAGCTGGCCAGCCAGCCCTTTCATTACTATGAAATTCCTATCTCAGTGGTAGCTAATGCTCTCTAGAAAAAAAACACTTCTCTGCCTGCAACCTAGTTAACATTTCCAAGAGACTTCTTATCCTTGCTTGTGCTGAAAACTGAATCAAATGTTTGTGTAACAGAAAGCCCTGGTAAGACAGAGACAGCAGAGGTAAGAAAGAGCGAGCAGCTGGTGTCTAAGACATTCAGCATCCCCCTAGAACATCAAGAAAAATATACAGTAATTTTGTGAGTACAGCAATTAATAAAACCACCTATCCCTTAACACTCTAGTACTTTGACTACATCTGAGGAGCAAACTAGCAGCTATCCTATCCTGAAAGCAGCCTCTCTTTCAGTTACGCCCCCTTAATTGCTAGTGGTGATATACAAGGATTATTTTGCCTATCACTGAGAATTGCTGCTTTATTTTGCAAAAATTAGAGCATTTTATAGCAAAATGCAAATCTGAAGTGCTCCTTTTCTTTTTTGTGTGCTGGCTTTGCTTTCCCTTAACATGCACATATCAATGACAGGTTAATGCTTAGTTAACATTTATTGAGAGCAACACAGTTTCAGAAACTTCAGACTAAAGGTGTCAATTAGATGACAGATCCTTCATGAAAGATGAAAGATACTGGGCAGATACTCTTATTTTTTGCCATCAGTTGCAAGGTCCAAAGTACTTATCAGAAATGAGGTAAGCAAATATGAACTAAAGAGTACTGTTGATTATTTATTTCACAGAATCTCACTAACAATGGCTGCTATAAAAATTGTCCAGAAATTAAAGTTTCACACGGTCTTACAGTGATTACCCTGAAGTAACGTATCAGACCAGCATTAGGTAGTAAGCCAAGTTGAGGTAAGCCTGCTAAAAGCCTGTGGAAGGGTAACTCAAGGCCATAAAAATGCGGCACATCAGTGCTGATTACAAATTAAATTCTCTACTGTCTTTTATGTTGGTGCAGACACTTGAAACTATACGAAGTGTCTAACATCCTGTATTTAGTTGCTACTAAATCTGAATGGGAGGAACTCATATCCACTTGAGCAGTGTACAAATGCTGGCTTCATAGCAGATCAGCAGCAAGTCAGGGACCCTTCACTAGGCAGCATCTTATACCCAACAGATTTCCATACCTTTTCAGTTCATGAAATCTCAACAACTTTCTAGCGAATCTGTAAACTCTGTGCAGCTGTCTGAAAATTGTCTTGCTTTATCTGTTTGTGCCCTGGAGATCAAACCCCCCACACTGGACTGTCATTTTGCACAGGTATGAAAGGCTGCACAAAACACAAAAAGGTTAGCAAGAACCCAGACATGTAAGTCTAACCTTGGTTCATCCTTAGAGCTCAAAATACAAATAAAAGTGTGCTATGAATAAAAGTCAATATCCAGAGTTCAAATATATCTAGCACACAGGAATTTTAGAAGCTCCATGGTATTACTTTACAAGGAAGAAAGTCTTCTGTACAACTAAGCCATATCTCGGTGTGGGCTGTCAAACAGAGATGCTGCTTTCTTTTGTTAATAGTAAGAGTTATGTATCAGAACTTCCAAAGTAATCTTCTAAAGAATATCACAAAATCCATGCTAGAAAAGCCATACTAGCAAAAATCAGTTTTCCCCATCTTCTTTGTGAATGGTCTAGACTAATTTTATTTCATGGCAAAGAAGCTGTTGACAATCATCCCAAACCTGCAAGAAGATTTCCCTTACACATATGTATTTTTCAGTGTGTACAACACTGAACCTCACCTCAGCTTATCAATAATGTGAGCATTAGGAATACCTTTTGGTGCAGGAGGTTTTTCCTTATTCATCACCTGTCAGCAGAAAAAAAGTATCTCTGAGCAACGAAATAACTCAATGGACTACCAATTTTTTTTAAATTATGGGGGGAAAATAGATCTTTTTACAAAACAAGGACAGTAAATTCTTTTACAAAAAGGTACTACCAGGAAATCCTTTGCATCTCAGTCAAAAGGCCGCAAGCTACAGCCTTGAGTTTCAGTTGCAGATGGTAAGATGACATACAATTAATGTGATTCTATTTGTGAAGTCTAATCACAGCATTTGAGAACAGGAGAAACAAATGTAACATGTTGTGTGATTTCACTTTCAACGTATGATGCACTGAAAGAGACCATTAGCGTTTCAATACCAAATTCACATTAATTTCCCTGCATCTGTAAGAGTTCCATTCATTATCAATACTATCATGCCGTCCTGAGCCAGAGGCAAATCTTATCTCTGAGGTGTTTCCAGAAACTACCAAGAACACATTTTTCCCCCTTGGAATGTACCAGATGATGTATCAGGTGTCAGATTTTTCTGCCAATGTTTGCCCAAGGCTGGATCACAAAGTTACATGTCACTCATCTCATATTTGACAACCCCCCTTCCCCTGCTCCCCATCATGCTTTGTGTAAAAGACAAAAAACCCACCAAAACCAAAAAAGCCCCACCACTCAAACTACTGGAAGAATAACGCTTTTCTTCTGATCACACTCTGACGTCTTTGCTTTCTGTCTCTGCATCTCCTGCAGACATAGAAAACTTCAATGCTTTCCTGTTCACCACATGCACCTGCCTAAAAATCTCAGTATACGGTGCTATGATCCTGTCCTTTGTTAAATTTTTGTTTCATTGTAGTGGCAATGGCTTTCTGTCCATCTGGATTACTTACAACTATAGAGAACAAGGAGAATGTTCTGCAGGGAGCGATGGTGCTTAGGTAAAAAGAGGCATTAAGATGACTATTAAGTCTTTTCTATACCCTTTAACACACAAGCATAGCTACCCTTCCTAACGTCTCCCCTTCTTGACATAAGAGGGCTCTCCTGTTAGCTATCCAATTCTGACATTCTGATATATCACCACATCCTGATAAAAAATTAAATTAAAATAACAGGCACATAAACACAGCAGTGACAAGGAGACATGTTTCTGAATATAAAAGGGACACACGTATGTATTCTGATCTCTGATCTTATATATACACCTTATTTCTGTTTTAAAGTGGGATTTTCCTTAAACAGAAAAAAACAACAACAACCAAACAAACCCAAACAAACAAAAACACACACAACAGAACAACAAACAAAAAAAGCCAAGTAGAACAGATCTGAATGGGAGAATGCCATTTACTAGTTTTTCTCAGAATAGCACCATGTATGTAAAGGGTGANACAGAAAAAAACAACAACAACCAAACAAACCCAAACAAACAAAAACACACACAACAGAACAACAAACAAAAAAAGCCAAGTAGAACAGATCTGAATGGGAGAATGCCATTTACTAGTTTTTCTCAGAATAGCACCATGTATGTAAAGGGTGAGTGTCAGGATGATGGAGCTAGGTTCTTTTCAGTGATTTCCAGTGATAGGATGAGGGGCAATGGATGTAAACTGGAGCATAGGAAGTTCCATGTGAACATCAGGAAAAACTTCTCTACTGTGAGAGTGCCAGAGCACTGAACAGGTTGCCCAGGGGGGTTGTGGAGTCTCCTGCGTTGGAGATATTCAAGGCCCGCCTGGACAAGTTCCTGTGTGATGTACTCTAGGTTACCCTGCTCTCGCAGGGGGGTTGGACTGGATGAGCTTTTGTGGTCCCTTCCAACCCTTAGCAGTCTGTGATTCTGTGATTCATAGAAACCATCAGCTTACTGTCCCCAAACTGGTCTATGTTTTCCCTACTAATTATTTTATTCTATCAACTGAATTATTTTATTATACCAGATGAGGTAACATGTGTCCCTACATCCTCAACAAGGTGAGACACAGGTGCACATACTTCAGCCTGGCAAGTAAAGTCGGTTTGCTACACCAACTGCTGAAAAATACCCAGTTCCTGGTTTAGCTGAAGAACCCCTGTGAACACATCATCCTCCAAACTGAACCATTTCGTCATCTCTGAGACCCTCAGATCAAGCACAAAAGATGCTTAATGCTTTGTGCAAATCCATTTCACTCATAAGTTGCCTCCCAGACTAGCATTGCAAATATTCTTCAGCATTTACCAGAGTTGAATTTCAGTCTCTGTAAGGATCCAGGTATGACTAGCACTGAGGTCGGTATGGGGCTGCTAATACAGATCATTAACAGTGCATGGGTAATGGTCTGTACCACTGCATGGGCTGAAAAGGATGCTTTTAATTGCATCCTTTTAACAGGCCATTTGATATTGTTTCTGCTCCCCCTTCAGATGAGAATAATTGTATAAACTCCAGATCAAAACTGTGCATGTCTAAACATGCACAGCAGCAAAACTTCCCTTCTCTAAACCTCCCAAACAATATATTTAAAGAACTGTTAAATAATGCAATCAAACACCATCATTAGCTCCTATAGAATTCTTTTCATAATATTTTCCCACATTCAGGCTGATCTGTGTCTAACTTTGCAGCGCAGCTCAGAAGTTGGTCCATTCTTGGTGCACTAGTCAAAATTAATTTTCATCTTGGAAATGTAATTGAAACCAAAAAGGCACTGTGCTGGGAGAAGTTACACCCTTTCCCATACAGTGCAGGCTGTACTGCTACAGAGTACAATATGTATATGTGTATATATATATATATATAGTGTGACAAGCATGTAGGATGTTAAATGAAATATGAATGAATAATTCGCCTTCTACACTTAATTAATTAAACAATTTTCAAGCATATAAGTAAAAGTTAATAACAAAGTTTTAATGCCAGTGCATAATAAATAAACGTAAATATCACTGGCATATATTTTGAAACATCAAAGACAGGAAAGTAAAAAGGGATTGTGAAAGAGAACCATTTAAAGGAAAATTAAGTTTAGGTGACCTAATTAGAGGCTTTTTCTCAGCTACGAAAAGACATCAAAGTGCTGTTTCTGAAGTTCTCTTGCCAAACCAGCAGCCTCAAATTAAAAGACTGCATCAATTTCAAAAGTCAGAGAACTGCTACTGTAAGAGCCTTCAGTTCCTCTGTGTTGCAACAGAAACAGAGCATTATGGTTAGTTTGTAATCCAAGTGAATTTATTTTTCATTTTCACCTTTCCATTTACTCATCCTGATATATAAGAAAGGCCCTCAGAGACAAATGATGCTTCTTCCATGATTGACAGCTGGAGTTTGGATGTCAAACAATGCCTGGTTTACATTGTTCTTTACTAATGGCTTTCCAACAGGAGAGAAAGTGGCAGTCTTCTGTGTATTTGCAATGCAGAAAGGCTGAACTAGTGAGTCTCTGTCAAAGCTGGGCTCAGATCTGCTTCAAACAGAGCCAAGATCCAGAGACAAAACAGAGTTCACTGTGGCGAAGTGCTGAGGGTAGGCACGGAGGAAATGTGCTCAGTGCAGGAAACAGCTTTCTGACAAGCCCAGCTGTCACCACGAATATTTCGGGGACACCCTGGGCTATCACCCAGGTTTAAGGTACATGTGGTCCTATTCAAAGCTGGTCACAAAACCTAGTTCCTGTTCAATCTGACAGGTTTTAAGAGCACCAGACGGAAGTCTGGAGCAGTATCACAGCACAGGGAAAGCACAGCTACAGCAGAGATGCAACACTCATTTTAAAAGCTGTGCATGCCTTTCTGTCCCCATTTACAATGACTGTCTTCCTCAAGTAGCCTGAGGAGCAGACACTGTGAAGTGGGGACGTGCAATTCTACCTCCCCCTGGTGCTGCTGAGGGGGGAAAGCTGAGACCCAGACAACAGGAAGTGGGCAGGGCAGCAGGGAAAGCAGAAAAGCAGAGGCATCCCTGCTCCCAACACCTCTGCCCCACATTACTGCTGCCAGTGAGATTATTTTTGCCACGGCTATTTCCTGACTTTAATGGCTGTACACTGAACCCGGCATAATCCAGGTCCTAACATTAACAGATAAAATTTGGGAAAGGTGAGCTAGTATAAACTCCACCCAAATAGTTCCTGTGTGTGCTTTGCTGCAAAGGGTATAAACTGCAGATTCTACACAAATTCAGTATAAATATTATGCTCAAAATACAAGTAAATCAGGTTGCGAACTGCCGTCTTGGAAGCAGCTAGCAACATACCTTGTTTCTATGGCATTTAATGAATATTCTGAATTGAAGAAATGCATAAACATAAGTGTAATTTACATTCCTTAAGTTAATCAGTTTTCTTATACATTTTATGCATCTGCATGATTTTTCATCTGTATTGCATAGATGCATCTTCTCCTCATTTGTAATATGCATCCAAACACTCTGTTCATAATGCCTTTTTACTCTTACAAATTTCTAGAACCGAGCCTGTCCCAAGATTTTAGAATTCTGTGGCTTACAACAAAAATGATCAGCAAAAGGTTGTAAAATACTTAGAAATTCAAGGCAGCATTTAACTTAGATGTGAGCTTGCCCTTTTGTAATTCAGTTTTTCTATCAGTAAAACGATAATAGAAGAATCTCCTTCAGAAGCTGGCATATCAACAAATGTCCAATACAAAGGACAACTCCATTAAAGAGAATGGTTTTGTACATACAAATGTTAGGTATTAAATTTGACAAGGGTACTGCAAATCTTCACTGATTAGCATTTGCAGAGGTCCCTGTGATGCAGGGATGAAAGGTCTTCACTATGAAACAAAAAGCATATTTGTTGTTAACATCATTCTACATTTAAAAACTTTCTCAGTCCACCCTAACTAGATACTAATGAACCTTCAAACCTGTCTTTGGTTTATTCCAGCAAAAAAAAACCCAAGGACTTCTAAATTCTCCTGTGGGTCAAGAGAATTAGATACCTAACAAAATAGGTTATGGTTGTTTCTCAAAAGGGCTGACCTTTACCTGATTTTGTTCAAACAAAGTAAATTCCAGTAAAATCCCCATTTAGTTTACAGGGGTAGAACTGGGTTCATTATTGACTTCACCTTTTAATATGAAACATTTCATTATTTACAAACCAACAGAACAGGTTTAATAATGTAATTTGGGAACTCAAGCATACTGGTTAGTTGAAGGGACTTTTAGATCAGTGAAGCTGCTATTAAAGTGCCATCAAAGCACTTTTGACTCCATAGAATTAATCATGAAATCTATTCCTGCCAACTCACTTATCATATCTGAAATATTAATTTTGAGTAAAATTAAATTGGACACCTACCGACAGCAACATTTGCCCTTCAGAACTCTCCTTCACACTGATTTATTAACGCTGCCAGAACAGTGTATCAAAGCAATTTATTACCATTTTCACAATGCTTCCCTGTGCTTACAAATAGTCCTCTGTTCCAGTATCTGAAGGGGGCCTATAGGGATGCTGGGGAGGGACGCTTTATCAGGGACTGCAGTGACAGGACAAGGGGGAACGGGTTCAAATTTAAACAGGAGAGGTTTAGATTGGATCTAAGGAAGAAATTCTTTCCTGTTAGGGTGGTGCTGGNTTTCACAATGCTTCCCTGTGCTTACAAATAGTCCTCTGTTCCAGTATCTGAAGGGGGCCTATAGGGATGCTGGGGAGGGACGCTTTATCAGGGACTGCAGTGACAGGACAAGGGGGAACGGGTTCAAATTTAAACAGGAGAGGTTTAGATTGGATCTAAGGAAGAAATTCTTTCCTGTTAGGGTGGTGAGGCACTGGAATGGGTTGGCCAGGGAGGCTGTGAGTGCTCCATCCCTGGCAGTGTTGAAGGCCAGGTTGGATGAAGCCTTGGATGACATGGTTTAGTGTGAGGTGTCCCTGCTTATGGCAGGGGTGTTGGAACTGGATGATCTTAAGGTCCTTTCCAACCCTAACTATTCTATTATTCTATGATTCTATGAAAGGTGCTACCTGACAATATTCTGACAAAGCTGCATTTTTCACATTGCATAATGTTCTTCAGATTTATCACTGTAAGGAAAGGAATTACATTTTATTATCAATAGGAATGGGTGATTCACGTAAAAGAAATCAGAGTGGAGATTCTGTGTTGAGTTGCCTTCAAATCTAACATTTTCATTAGTACTTGGTGTGACTTCATATAGAAGTGTCAGCAAATTCTTTTGTTTTATTCATCAGCATCATTTTGTTTGCATGCGAGGCAGCCAAAGACATTTGTACATAGCATTAGACAGAAGTGGGACTGAGGGTCCCTCATTAGCCAGCAGAGAGCGAATGGCATGCAGCACATGTGTCTTACTACTTTTAGCAAAATGCCATGTTAGAAAGGCACTTCTCATTGGGTGTAAAACAACCAACTCCCTAGTTCCCTTTTGACCAAACTGTGTTTCCTTCTCCTGTAGCTAGAAGCCCTGGGATAGATCCACATAAACCATGAAAGTTCTGCATAGGGAGATTTAATTTGACATCATAAAGGTACAGTTAATGGCAGGAAAATGTGAAGTACAGGTGTGCTAAATCTGTGTTTGAGTTATTACATCAAATGAGCAGCCTGATCCAAGCCCTTAATTTTAAAGCAGCTTCTTTCATTTTTTGAAATGATTAGTGTCTAGGAGCTGATTCAAAAATCAGAGACTTTCACTTCTTTTCTGTGGAACTATTCCATCTTTCCTGTTTCTTCCATTTCTCTGTCAACCCCAGTGTTACAGATCCTGTTTTACTGGCTTGCTGCCAGTAAAAAGAGAGAAAGACAATTTGTAAATACAATGGCTCCTGCCTGTTAATATCCCTGGCTCCAATCCAACTATTCAATCTATGTGTTTATTTTTAAGCCTGAATAGTCCCATTAACTTCAATTGGGCTGCTTGTGTTCTTAAGTAAAAAAGGTGTTTAAGGACTTTGCTGGATCAGAGCCTACAAATGCACACTTGCAATCTTCTTTGGCTTTGCTAAAGGTTCCTTCCTAATCATTATACATTTATGTAGGAATTCCTCTTGTTTATACTTGCATACACAAGTTATACTTTGAAACAGGCTACTTGACACATTTAATGTCGTGTTTGTAATCAGAGACAGAACTGCCTATGTGGCAATATAAAGTTGTATATAGCCATTGTGTATTGTACATGAGAAGGGAACACACTTAGATGGAAGTAAAATAGAAGAGAAGAACACATGGTGGGACACTAGTGGAGGGGAAGTTTTGGTAATTCACTGGAAGGCAAAATAAGTTAAACATGTGCAGAAGCAATTAAGACACTCCAGGTAAGGCTAAAAAAAATGTCATCAGCATACATCAGAAAGCAGCCTTTTAAAGGATCAACACTAAAGGTAAAAAAACTGTTAATGCTGTCTGGCAGAGTTGTCAACTCTAAAAATTCATTAAATGCAAAACCCCCTATCTTTTCTAGAGCCACCTAGGGAGAACCTGCTGCTAGCAGTTACTTGCGTCCCTGTATGTAAGCAAGGTCAACATTTCTAATTCTGTGTGAAACTTGAACGGCTCCTTGTTCAGAAAACATGAAAATTCTCTCACTGGCATCATGTCCTCTGCAGGCTGTGCCATTTTGTACCCTACACTGATCCTTGGCATTAACAGGTAAAGCTCTCTCTTGGGAAGATTTCACATTCTTTTGCCAGTCTTTGACAGCCTGCAAAGTGTCAGCTTCCCCATACCTGAGTTACCTTTCTCATAGTATGCAGATTTTTATTTTTACCTCTAAACTTGAGTTGTTTGTCACTGTCCTTTACCTCTAAAAGAGACAGGAACATACATATACTTACACCCCCGACATCACATACTGATACTGTCCAAGGTTGCAATCTTGTTCAGGAAGTCCTGTTGTGTAAAGATGGATACCTATGGCAGGAGAGATGCTGGCACAAGTCAATATAAGCATTTCCCCAGTTTGGCCCTGAAGGTGGCAGACAGAAATCATGCCTCTAGTAGAGGAAAAAACTGAAGCTGGGATTAGGAATTGGAAGGGCTCTCTCTAGTTTATCGATCCCAATGCCAGGTTTCACATCCTGTGCTCAGTTTCAAAAACTATTTAACTACTTCCTCCCTTACATTCCTTCTAACATCTAGAATAATTTACTGATTACTTTGGTAAATATCCTTTGGTTTAATTTTAATTCTTGTTGTTTGGTAGCACTCTTGTTGTTCCTACTCATAGCTAAAGCAATCTGTCATATTTTCTGAACCTAGTTATCACTCAGTGTTCTCAGATGTTTATAATATGTGTATGTTATCATCATTTTGACAAATTGCTTTTACTTTTTTATCTTACTGTTTTCCCTTAATCAGCCTTTCTAGTTGTTTAATCAATCATTTTTGCTGACCGTTTCTGACCTACCTTCGCTTTTGTCGATTGTTGTCAGCTTTTCAGATGCAGAACAAATCAGCATTGTCGAAGTAGTATTTACAGTTTAAGTCATAAATATATCAAGATGAGATTAAAAAAGCACAGTACTTTTGAAAAAATGCTTGAATTCCTTTTTACTGGTCCTATGAGGTAATTCCTTTTTTTATTTAAATACCAGAAGCTAAAAACTCACTGTTTTGGTTTTGGTTTGTTTTTTTTTTTTTTTAATAAATTAATAAAGAATTATAGCAT
>NDXB01011323.1:0-22927 GCA_002631895.1 Agapornis roseicollis | reverse complement strand
CTGACTGCAACTGCTGAACCCAGGACAAGAACCAATTTTACCACTTCATGATCGCAACGTATTAAATACATGTACTTTACGTACTCGGCGTACTCCATGCTCAAGGTGCTCACCTCCTG
Source organism: Agapornis roseicollis (assembly GCA_002631895.1). NCBI lineage: Eukaryota > Metazoa > Chordata > Aves > Psittaciformes > Psittacidae > Agapornis > Agapornis roseicollis. The sequence goes on along the minus strand of NDXB01011323.1, from coordinate 22,808 downwards.
CAGTGAGCCAGCAATTTTCTACTTCCTCATCTTAAGCTGCCTTCTAGAAGCCGCCTGCATTTTCCAGTTGTTCTGCAAGTTTACCAACCCAGGTCAAAATCATTAGTAATAACCTACTGGAAATGGTTAATAATGAACTTTTCAATCTAAAACATTCCACCAAGCTCACATCTTCCAGAAAACTCGTGGAATGCTTCCATAGGGAAACTCATTAAAAGATAATTACCTCTTAATGACTTATTCGTAGAGGGGTTATCCTGTGTAGTTAGTGCTACCTGATCCATTCAGGTGGATCATGGGTGTAATCCATCTCCAGAACAAGCGCAGAGGCTGTCACAATCTCTGTGAGAAAAGGGGGGGAAAAGGAACGCGGCAAAAATGCAACACCAGAACTGGGATCTGGAATGGGCTACCTGGATGTGAGCAGTAAGGGAATACCTTGATTTTCCCCTTACTCCTTCAATCAGCTCAACATCAGAGGCTGGGGAAACATGAACACAGACTGCCTCCTGCTAGGCAGCGTCACACACATTCCCTCATCACAGCAAAGCCCTGAAAAAGCAAGACTGGTGAAAGAGGAAAACGCAGCCAGGAAACCTGACTGGCTGGTTGGAAGGCAATGAGTTGACTCAGTGTCTTTTTAAACTGGCCATTAAAGTTCTCATACTATAATGGGCAAAACACGGATCGGCTCTGATAAAAGTTCTTAACGCAGGTTACTGATCAGTCTGAGTCTCTTTCGTTAATGGATTTAAATTAGTCCTTTGGAAAAGGAACCCCTACACATTAATTACATTGTTCTTGGTAAGCCTTATTCCTTGCACGTATCAAATTGTGGGCCTGAGCGCATAGAACTGGCCCCTGCCTTTTCCTCCTATCTNAAGCAAGACTGGTGAAAGAGGAAAACGCAGCCAGGAAACCTGACTGGCTGGTTGGAAGGCAATGAGTTGACTCAGTGTCTTTTTAAACTGGCCATTAAAGTTCTCATACTATAATGGGCAAAACACGGATCGGCTCTGATAAAAGTTCTTAACGCAGGTTACTGATCAGTCTGAGTCTCTTTCGTTAATGGATTTAAATTAGTCCTTTGGAAAAGGAACCCCTACACATTAATTACATTGTTCTTGGTAAGCCTTATTCCTTGCACGTATCAAATTGTGGGCCTGAGCGCATAGGACTGGCCCCTGCCTTTTCCTCCTATCTAGAAAAAACCCTCCCACTCAAACCCCAGGAAACCAGGACACAGAGCAGATCTTTGTATACTCTTTGTGTATATATATATGCATATATATGTATGTATGTATATACATGCACACACTCTCACCTGTATATGAGCAGCTCCAGAGCCCCTCCTTGACTGCTGCTGTACCTCAGGTTAACCCATTCTGGGCTTTGTTGCCATAAAGTTAAACTGAACACGCTCCTGGACACCTTTCATTAAGGGACTAGCAGGTACCTACCTCCACAGGTACCTACCTCCACAGGTAGTGTCTACCACCAGGCATTTCTGGTATCTGAAATCTGTGCAACACCATCTTAATGATACAATCGGACTTTACAGAATTTGCCATGAGATGCAGATTATTAAATGAAAAACAGAATCAAGTCCCACATGAACTGGTATGAAAGTTTTCCATTATTACTGAGGTTTACATTCCTGAATAACAGCACGGGGTTTTGACTTGTTATGAACAAACAAGAAACACGGAGATTTCTCTGGGCTATACAAGTGAAGAGCATATACAGCAAAGGTAAACGGGGTTCACTGTGATTCAGAAAGAGCATCCAAAGCCCTTTTCCTATCTTACACGACGGGCCATTTTTTAAGATGCTAAAGTAGAGGAAGTCAATGTGAGGGACTAGCAATGAACACCGTTAACAGACATCAGCATAACTGATGGTTCTCAGTTGTGCTTCAGTTGTTTAGATAGAAAAAAACCTGATCATATAAATGGCATGCAAGCAGCCTTACAAGCCACTCTGGAAAGAAGTAAGTCACTGGCTTTCTTTGGAGGATGTGAAGACTGAGATTTGGGCAAACCCGAGGGCAGTTTAGGGGCTTGAGAATGCATCTTCTGAGCATCTTTCAGGTGGTGCAAAACCTCAGCACATAAAGCTGAAATAAATGAACCTGCTGGATCCACCAGGCACGAACAGAAGGTAAAAAATGAATAGTTTTAGTTTAAAAGTTTACCCTACACTGCCCTCTGGCAACACAAATATTTAATACCATAGTTCCCTAAAAGCTGATCAGTCACACATTGCCACAAAAGCAACAGGGACTGTCCGGCACAGTCAGGCTCTGCAGGCATGGGATGAACCCAGTTTGCTCCATCCGCTTCCCATTTGTCACAGCCTTGGGGAACGAGGGGGAAGCAGGTTAATGAGGAAGTGTATTCAGTGCTCCCCTGGAACTCCAAAGCCTCCAGTGACTATTTTGGGTAGATGTATTCTAAGTAATGAAAACTCACTAATTGCAACAGGTAAGAGCTCCAACCCAAGAGATGTAACAGAGGAGCAGTGCATGTGCTACATGCACTCTGTTGTACACAGCTTTGCAGCATTTTCATTTGAAAGCTCCACTTCATCCAACTTAAGGGACCACTTCCAACCGCGAAGAAACCATGCAAACAAGTCAGNAACTCCAAAGCCTCCAGTGACTATTTTGGGTAGATGTATTCTAAGTAATGAAAACTCACTAATTGCAACAGGTAAGAGCTCCAACCCAAGAGATGTAACAGAGGAGCAGTGCATGTGCTACATGCACTCTGTTGTACACAGCTTGCAGCATTTTCATTTGAAAGCTCCACTTCATCCAACTTAAGGGACCACTTCAAACCTCGAAGAAACCATGCAAACAAGTCAATCGTGTGAGAAAGCATTCTAAAACGATTTTATTGGAATGATACAGGAATGGTTAATACACATGTTAAATCCTCAACGCCTGCCTTCTACATAGAAAAACAACGGATAAATGAACAAATTCTGTTCTTGTGCCCATCGTTAACCCCACACAGGTACAGTACAGAAAAACAGCCAACAGGCAGCAGACTCCCAGCACTCCAACATCCATGCAGGGTCTGCATCAGAATGAATGCAGGTTTTACACACAACAAGGAGTTATTTTCAGTATTTTTCTGTTTGTGCTGGTGCCTTGCTCCCTGGACAAAGAAATGATTCAGGCTGTCTCAACAGAGCTTTCTTAGGAATGCTGACACAGGCTGAGCACTGCCATATGGCGAGGCTGGGGGACCAGGCAAGGGAAGTGACTTTGCTTTCTTAAACCTGGCGCTTTTGTTGCCCATCAGGAGCAGAGACCAACTTCGTTTCAGCATGTTTGGGGGAGCTGAACGGTCAAGAATTTGGCAGAGATTTTCAATTACATCTTCCACAAAATAACGCCTGCGATTTACAAAGCTCACACCATCACTTTCCTTGCACAGGAAGCACAGCAAACAGGCACGGCCACAGTGACTCGCTGCCAAATTCCACGTTCTTCACAAGACTTCACTTCCATACTTTCTCAAGGGCTTAGAGTTTAGTTAAACGCTAGGTGAGACCTAACGATGGGGCCAATAGTAAGAAAGAAAAACCACCTCGGTTCAGACAGATGAAATCATATCGAGCAACAAACCCCAGACACTGGGTTTAAAACGTAACCAAACTTCCATCCTCAAACAGTCGTAGAAATAAATTTCACAGCATTTCAGTAATCACTGAAGTATGATTTAACAAACTTACTGATGAAGCTGCTGCTGAGAAAGCACAAAGGTGCGTGAAGGCAACATTAACCTATCCCTGTGCTTTTTGATACTCTGCTTGCTTATGTAAGCATAAGCTTGAAACTGACCTCCCAGGCTCCCAACTCAGAAGAGATAAAACAGGAATTAAATGCCATTTTAACTAACATTAACTCACTTTTACACTAGCTCCGGCAGTAGTTTCACCGTGAGCTGTCTGGCAGCAGAGCTGCTCTCCGGCCACAGCAACAAGCTGCATTCTAACAGACATTGACAGAATCATTAGTGGTAGTGAAGAGAACAAGAGTCCCAAAGAAACAAGAGGGAACCATCCAATTACTGCACTTTAGAACATCTTTGTAAACGCTGAGTTTTGACTTTTATCCCATTCCCAAATTTCAGACTTCGAAACCAAGGACTCCAACCAGTTCCAGAAAGTACTCAAAAAGCACTGCCCAGATTTTAAAGCATCAGTGTAAAATAACCAAATGGCAATGCAGGCTTCTGCTGATCTGGACCCTTTTGTTTCTCTGTCTTCACAGAACAAAGAAAACCAAAACTGCGTGTGTGGAGCCATTAGAATTAGCCTCTAACTATGCCAAAGATTAATTATCTTTCTTCCTGTGTCCTGATGCTTTGGGGGAGTAACTATGTGGTGCAAAAACGCATTTTAAGTTCCCCACACACCTTCAGAACCTGTTTCTCACCCTTCAGGGCACTTATAACTGCTTGTATTTTTGCAGAGTATGGCCAAGAAATACAGTCTCTCTCAGGAACACTGAGAGAACAGACAGGTTAATATTGCACCAATACAAGACACTTCAATGGATTCGCAGTTGCTGCAATAGCTTCCTGATATGGCAAATAACAATGGAAAAAAAGTTTTTAAACCTTAAAATAAAAAAGAAGTCTCGCTTAATTACAATATTCCTGCTATTCAAACATTTATTTCCTCCTTTGAAAAAATACTATATGGATCTAACAACTACTTGAACATGCAATACGATGCCTAATGCTATAAGCAGTGTGAACTGGTATTTTTGTAGAGAAATACATTAAAGGCTTTCACCCTTACACAGGTAAGGAAATGCCATTGCTGGCTGTTTTGGCTTATCTGCAGGAGTGCCTGGGGATTAGCGCAGTCGTCACTGAGGTGCACTGGACCTTGCACACGGATGTGTAATCGAGTCGTGCTTAGGCAGCTGTGTGATGAGCTTGCCAACGGAAAGGCCATCCATTGCCCAAATCCCTTTTTGTGAAAAGAGCCCACGTGGATCACTTACATGAGAAAAACATGGCTTTTTTTGTTTGGTTTCACCATCTGTACAGTGTGTTACAATACAAACCTTAAATATGCGCTCTACAAAAGAACAAACACAACTTCCAAAAGTGACTACAACGGCTATACTACACACCACCACCTACAATTTCATCTGAAACCAGAAAAGACACTGAAAAATTACTGTGTAATTCAGTAACACTTTTGAGGCAACTCAGGCACTACAGTTAGTATCTGACAAGGTTTTAGATGCTGTTTCTGTATTTTAAATACTTGGATCCCTAGGTATAACCCCATCTGTATTATTGGTACTAAAATAGTTTCTTTAAGTTTACACAAAATGGATGAATTGCCAAGACAGTTTGAATTAGGTGAAAATCATTCATGTCCAATTGCTTCATTCCTATGCTTCCAACTTGGCAGTAACACACTCCGTGCTCTCTAACTTTATGTTCACATTGTCATCTTGTGTTCAAATTTGTATTAGGTGAATGCTGCAAGCACCAATCAAAGGTTAGAAATCACATCTACGTTTCCTGAAGCAGACACAATTGTACTATTTTATAAAAAGCTGTGGAAATTCCCTTTACAGAACGTTTAAGGCAGTTGAAATTCATGCTTGCTGCTTTGCCAGTGCTTCAGCTTCCTGAAATAGCAGAAGAGAATTATACATATTAGTACTTCATGGAAGGTGGTAACTTACATGTACCTGTGTTAGCACATGACACAACACAGTCTGCAGTGGTACCTGATTAAGAAACTATGAGCAGCACCGAACCCAGCTTAAGAAAGGAGTCCCCATCACCTCTAATGACATTACAAAACAAGTTCCATATGGTGCTGGCTTTAACTCCGGTTCTGAGCCACCTCAGGTGAGACCTGCAGGAATATTCCAACCTGTACCCGCAGCAGGTTTTGACCATAAAAGTTTAAAACCAAAAAAGGAGGGGGGAAGAAGTCTCAGGAGAGATGCTGTATCCTTTCTGACCCAAACCCTACTGAGCTAGCATTTACCCAATGCCTCCCAGAAGGGTGACTGGAGCAAGCTGCGAGTCCTCAGCTGGACACAGCCCAGAGCTGCTCCAGCACAAGACCCACACGTGAGCCCTGTTCTGGGCTGGCAGCAGGTCCATCCTGGCACTGACAATGCTGAGTAATCCCAGCTCCCTGCTGCACTGCAGGGAGACAGGAGCCAGCAGGGACACAGAAGAAAATTAACCTGCATTATTCAGTTGTCTTTCAGCCTTTGTAAGGGGGTCACAAAGGGGAAGGCAATGACAACTGAAGAAAGGCCAAATTAACTTTTTGGTTTGTCCTGAAGGTGTTTTGTACAAGTGTACTTCATCACCTGTTAGCAGCAACATGGCCTACCGGAAGATAAAGAGTCCTGGTGGTCTCACTGCAGCACTATAGGCTGGACAGTGTGGTTTATTTCAAAGGAAAAAAGTCTGACATCTGCTAAACTTCTATGTAATGGAGTTGTTTGCTTTTGGGGACTAAAAAGAAATACTGAAGATGACAGACACAACAAAATCATTGCTAACATGAGCCACTATGCTAAACAAAAACAACAGGAGGAAGGACTAAGAAGCGAATTTCCAAGAAGCCTGTAAGACTTGCAAGAGAGGGGATACATGGGTGACCCCAGCCTGCAGGGCAGGAAGTACCATGCATATCTCCCTTATCTTAGACATGGTGGATCACTGGTTTTCCTGGCTATGTGCCCAAGTGCCTCCCCTCCTGACTCAGGGGCGTGGGAAAGCCTCGCCTGGCCGCTGGCTCAGGTCTGCTGTGCTCCGGGACTGCGCTCTGCTCCTCTCTGGCCACACGTCACAGGCCAAAGAGCAGAGCCAGGCGTCACCGCTGCTCGTGCAAGGGCATCCGTTTCGTTCATGGCAGAAAAGGCAGGTGGAGGATGGAGGAAAGGGTAAAAAGAACTACAAAGGGTGGTGAAAAAAACCCGATGTTTGATATTCTCTAAAAGACAAGTAGCTCTTTGAAGGGTAAGAAAGAGGAGATGGTCCCTTTGGCTTTGGAACAACTCCATTCACCAGTCATGAGCACTACAGAAGTGACATCCAGCACTGTATTTTCCTTTCTCTCCAGAAAACGCAAGACAAAGTACTTACCTTCAAAGCAGGCAGTGGCAAACCAGGAAGGATTCCAGGTATTCCCCTCATCCCCAGGAAAGTGGGTACAAGTAACTCAGAGAACATGCTAACCTATCTGCCTTGAAGGTCAAACTCTATTTCCTCAGGTGTGGTTCTGCAAGCTAACAGGGAAAAGGCTGGGCTTCTCAGATTTAATGCTACACCTCTTTCATGCTTTTCCTTATTTCTCCCTCAAGGTCCCTCACTGAGCATGTTCTCAGTCCTTAAATAATCAATCACAGCCTTTAACTCACAAAATCCTCTCCCCTTAAGATCCATCCATATTGCCTGAATTAGGGATATTTAAGATAAATAGAACGCCAACCTTTCTCAGGGTTTGTAGGTCTAATTGTACCCTCAGTGCCCAAAGCACAAACCAAATCACCAGGGCTCAGTAAATAGTTTCACATGCATTTCACATGCTTACTTCAGAGCTCTTCTCATTTAGCATTAATACTGGACCTTTGTGCTTCGTCAACTACCTTTCCAAATCCCTCCTAATGACATTTAATGCAGGTTTACTGTCAAGGTCCTCTCTTGCACTCACATACAGGTTCATCCCAGACTTTTCATTTTATGTAGCAACAGACAAGGATGCAATGTCATTAACTACAAATATTATATCCAAGCTGCATGCAGCTATGCTGTAAATGCCAATTCCAGCATCAGGCAATCAGCTTGATTTTACATCATGTAATTGTGGTACAGATACCAAAAGTCAGACCAGCAGCAGAATGCACTGGGTACGAGGTCATTTATGCAACTTCATCAGCTCAAACGTACCTCCCCAGGCTGCAGCAAGCAATTCAGCATAGTACAGCTGCATTGTGTTTCTCCTTCTGAAAACTCACCTTTTCCTTAGGCGAGGACAGAATCAGAGCAACTAATAGCCATGCTGACTGGTTCTGCAGCCTGGCAGGTTAAGGAAGCAGCAATGTTCACACACATTACAGACAGAGATGACCTGATTTGTTATGGCAGCACCTGCTCCCCAGTAACACTGCACTTCCCAGGAAAAGAAACACAAGCTTTCTTGCTGTGATCTCAGGGCTGCTTTCTTACTCCTTGGCTCCATGCTGCACACTCTCTTGTGTGATGCTGTACAGATGTTCCCAGAAACTTAAGGAAGATTGATACGACTATGGCACTGTGTGCAGCTGGCCTTCCAATGTCAGCAATGCATGATGCTGGGGTTTTGCTCTCTGCAATTCTGTACGAGGCAGAATTCTTCCTCACTACACCATTTCTACTGCTAGGAATCAGTTTGGCTCCTAAAACTGCTTCAGTCTGATCCACAGCTTGTAATGCTCATCACTGACAGATCACCATCCACCTTTAAAATTAGGTCTCTTAGTGATGTGCAGAGCATGACCTTCAACTCTTACATGAATAAAGCTGAAAGGAAACGGCATGTTTATCCGTTGGAACAAGAAAGCTGGAAGTGACCTGGAGGATCCTGCTGTTGTCAAGTGAAACGTATAAAGCAGGCTTGTCCTATCCTATCAAAATCAAATGGAGAATTCCAGCTCACTGCATCCACAAAGCAGCAACCCAGTTTGTAATTGGCGAAGAAAAACAAGGCTTTGGGTAACAAGCTGGAGGAAAAAACTACTCTGAAAGAAACCCATGTTATTTCAAATACAGTGACTCTGGTTTCAAGGTATTTTCTAGCACAAAAATCTTACCAAAACTTCACATGAATTAAGTTTTTCACCAAATTGAAAGATTTTTTTGGGTTTGTGACAATTTTTTTTAATCCAGATTTCTTGTGCATTCTTCAGTGAACAACTGAGGAAAACCAAAAATCCAGTGGTCAGAAACAATTATTTCTAGTGAAGAACGTGACCCAGCTCTTCTTTCCAAAGCAATGAAAGCTCCTCCATTACCTTAAATAAGAACAGGGTGGCTCTGCAGAGAGGACACCAAAAAAGCATTTGTACTGAACACTGAGGTCTTCTCGTAGAAGGAGGGAAGTTGCCTCCAGGGAACACCAGATCCTCCAAATAAACCAGCACATAACAGTGTGAGCTGTGATATCGGAGCCTAGAAAGGTATCAGGTTGACTGGGTCACTGACCACAGAGCACATGAAATATCCGACTATGAGCAGAAAAGAACAAGGTGTAGAATACAGGTTGGGGTTTCCTGTAAGAAACGTGCACACCTACCTTTGAACCAGGTGGTGCAGTCAAGCCTAAAAATGCATAGACTGCATTGTTCTCTCGTGCTTCGAAGAAAGCTTCATAGTCCTTCAACAAAGGAGTCCAAGAAGGAGGGGGAAATAAAAGGCAGAACATGAGTTGTCAGAAATAGCCACAGCTCAATTTATCTTATAAAACACACACCGAACAAGCTGCTTCCTGTGGCCAAATGCAAAATTCAGTGTCCCCTCAGCTAATTATTGTTAGCATTAATCCCATACCCACTGTACTGCCTGAAAAGGGAATATCACTGTCTGGAGCAAGAAGATGCTGCTGTGAGGTGCTTTTGGCTTTCCCAGAGGGACAGCCTCCATAGCAAGGCAGTTATTGTCACTGGTCTGGCCTGGATGTCCCTCCTGCAGGAGCGGGCTGAGTCTGTACTTTGTCATCAGAAACACTGATGTACCCAGATGTCATCATTGCTAATTACTGAGGAGGAATGCCAACTGTGCAACTATGGACATTAACTCTTAAACCTGTTAAAAGTTAAATTTAAAACCTGTAAAGTGAGAATACACCTTTTCCCATCATGTTTCTCATTAATGTTTACACTAATGAAGGAAATCAGGTAGCACTGTTCATTGTTCTCACAGGGCCCTATGGTTGTTCTAAATATGTACACAACCACTTCCCAGGAAAATTAAGGTAAGAACAATGAAATAATAAAAGAAATACCAGTGCTCCCTTCTCTGCCCTTTTATACATTTGAGGCAGAACGCAGTGTTGGTAGAAACAACCAGCTTAGTTGTCTGCTGCATTTGGAAGAAGAAAGCAAAAAGGCCACAGCATGGCTCAGCAACAGCAGTTGCCAAACACCAACTAAATGAGCCCATGAAGTTAGTGCAAGTCCACTGTCATCCCAGTTATCACATACTTTCCTCATCCTGATTTCCAAACTCAGCACATATCTGTCCTATGACTTCCCTTTTTAACTGAAGCAGCAGCAACAGCTTCCTCCAGTTTCGTGGGGGAGTGTTTTGAGGCAGGAGTCCAGCCTGAGAAAAACTAAGGCAAGGCAGTAGCTCAGAGCAGGCTCAGCCAGGGCTGAAGTCAGGAAGAGAGCTGCCATTAGGGGCATGCTGCTTTGCATGCCTGCCTGTGTGCTAGGCAAAAGCCTAAGAAACAGCAAATGTCATTTGAAAACAGCAGCATGTTCAGAGCAGGGCCAGCTCGAAAAGAAGCGGCTGCAGCTGAAGCAGAAAAAGCTACAGGGCACAGATGATTCAAACTGCCTAGCAGACGAGGAGCACCGAGCTATTGCTCGATTTGGACATGCAGCATTCGGGTGCTAATTTGATAAAAACATGTACAATTAAGTTAAATCCCCCCTGAAGCCCTTCTGTTGACAGTACTGGGGCTGCTTGATAACAAAGGGGTTGTTTATCTTGCTAGTGCATAGTCCAGCAGTCTGCTTTGTAGCATCTTCCAGGAAAGGAATGCCTGTGACTAAGGAGCAGGGTTCATGCCAGCCTGCACAGCACCAACAGTTACAGCCTTTCTGCTGTGCACAGGCCAATAAAAGCCAATTTGCTCATTCCTCTGCCAGCTATGCTGCATCATACGAGACACACAGGGAAGTTCATGCTTGAGATGGATCAGATAAAGACAGAGAGGTTCAAGTGTGTGGGCACAGAATTAACTTTGGCCTTCCTGAAAGCTAAACTGTAGTAATTTGAATCAAGCTACTTTAACTCTCTGAAATTCAGAAAGTTCAAGGTGACATCAACCAAAATTTGAGGGATGAAATAAACCCATAGCAAGAACTGGTCTAAAGCATCTAAACCCCTTTTCCCAAAGCTACTGTATTCACAGCTGTCATAGGTTGTAGCTGGGGAAGCACCTCTGACAAGCAGGTATCCAGATCTAGGTACATACAGCGTTTTCCTTCCTGTCCCCCATCCCTGCATGGCAAACCCCATTCAGCCGTAGAGCAGAAATCTGGCAACACTGCACTGATAAAGGACAACCACACAGCCATCTGCTTGCATCCCTAGAGCATTGGTACACCAAGGGAGAAGGGTGATACTGTTCCAACTGGACCTCCTACTGGTACAGAAATGTTTGTTTCTTCTTTCTGTTTGTTTGTTTTTAAAGAGGTGGCAGAACAGAGATGTGCAGGTCTCTGTGACTGGCCCCTTCTCAGCTTTCTGCTGCAGACAACTATTTATCATTACATTTGCTGCTCCAAACCAACTTTTTTCTGTGTCACAAGCACAAGTCGGTAATATTCTGAGAGCCGAGTAGTGCATTAGCTCACTGCGAATAGTTTCAAGTTCTGCTTTTATCACAAGCAGGAAAAAATTCCCTCAGCCTTTGAAATTAATTTTCCAGTAGCCACAAAATTGCCTCACAAAGGTCCAGAATCAGCAGGTTTTGGCTTACAGACTTTGCAGGTCAGAACCAGACTGAAAAATGACTTCAAAGTCCAACACACAGCACCAGCTCTCATGCTGCGAGCTCTTTTCAGAAGATATTAAGTTTAGAAACTAAAACTAACAGTTAATCTAATAATCATCCAGGCATGGCCTGCTGAGCAGAAGTGCTGCAGGGCAACTTTTGATCAAGCACTAAAATAATTAGAAGGGGGAATTGTATTTACAACATGAGTTTAATCCGTTCAAGGCACGGGAGTAAGGGGGCTGCAAAAGCCTTCATTTTGCAAGCAGTACACAAAAACGGATCAGAGGATCACAAAACTGATTTAAGATCAGGGCAGACATCACCTCATAGGAGCACTTCTTTTGGAAGATGAACAGACTATAGAGCTATCTGGGATCCACACGTATGGGCAAACCCCATGCAGCCAGAACAGACCTCTGAACTTGCTACAGAACATAAGGTTGGTGCAACAGTGACAGATCTCTGAGAAGACCTAGCTCACCATCATCGTGAACATGAGAATTAAAAAACCCTGTACACTTTCAGAGCCATAAGAGGAGAGAAAAAAGCGGGGGTTGGGGGGGGGGTATGTATACACTGCAAGGTGGTGGTAGGCTCTTTCCAGTAAGTAGCATAATAACCTAAGAATCAGGAGGTCCAAGCTTCAATCTCTCCTCTATGGTGGACCTGGAATCAGTTATTATTACAAGGCCAAGAGGAGGGATGAATGTCTAACACCTCCCATGCCCCTCGCACTGTGCACGCCTGAACATACAGCTGGCCAAGTCCCTCCCCTGCTGATGACAACAGCGAGCACAGACTTTAGCCTGGGAGGGAGAAGAAGATGCTGGGAGCTGGAGTCATTCCTTACCCCGAGGTACCGGCTGTCATTGAAGAGCCGGGGGGGCAGGGGGTTCCCACTTGCTGGCCGGCTGTCTTCAGGGACGTTCTCACGCATCCATTTCCGATTCTCCTCATTGGCAGCAATATCCTTTTCCTCAAACTCAATTTTGTTGGCTTCCAAGAAACCTAACACATCTTGTTGCTGCTTTTTAATCTGTCACAAGAGAAAAGGGGAGAGAAAGCAAACAGAATCAGTCAAACCATTTCTGCTGCTGATTATGCAGCTCCAGGGTTCAATGCAGAAACAAGGGGGTGCAAAACAGGCCGAGAATGGAAATGACAAGAAAACTCTTAGAATAAAAGTTTTCTAAAGAGTTATATCTGAGCCTTGACTTGGGCTTCTGTATAACTGAATAGGCTGAGGTCTACAGACATGTGAACACTGTGAACCTTAGAAGTCTCTAATGGACAGCAAAGGTGGGAGCAGTCCCCTCACAGAGGCTGTGTTGGCCAGGCTTCACAATTAAGTCAATACAATTAAGAATGGTGATTTTTCAGGTGCAGTGAAGATGGCTGGAGGGCCATCTGATGTACAACCTGCTTCCTTCGTGCCCTGGAAGCACAGCTTGAATCCATCCTTATAGAAACCAGAGTCCCACCTTGCAGGGACTCCCTGTTAGAGACCTCACCGAGTTCTCACTAGCAGTAAGATCCCCAAGTCATTTTGGCTTATGTTTCTTTGGGCAGAAAAAAATCAAACAACCCTTTCCTGCTGTGTTCTGGGTTTCAGTGGTGGCAGGTACGGTCTCTGGAGAGCTGTGACCCCACAAGTGCTGTCCTTGCTCATCTGAAGGAGAAGTCTGGGGGTGTTGACTGCACAGGCTGGACAAGATCCCACACCTGATGCAGCCCATCCTCTGCATACTCACACAGCACCATGTGAAAAGTAGGATCTGTGTGGCAAGGACTGTGCTGGCTTTTTACAGGACAGGTAGGTTTTATTTACTGCCATACATGAACATTGACTTCCTGATACAGAGAAGGTCTGCTTATGCTCTACTCTTCTTTTGCATGACTCTGCCACCATAAAGGAAATTATAACCATGCGTATCCTGGCAAACAATAAAGAAAATGGGATTCAATGGGAAATTTGGTCTCCACAAATTATTCCCTTCCCTGCAAACCCAGCGCGAGGCCTTGCTTTAACCCAACCAGCTCAGCGCAGCAAAAGCAGAGCTTTGTACAGATGTTGTGCTGCTGCTAATTCAGGTCTGCAGCAGCCTTCCCGAGCAGCCTCTCCATATACGGCGAAGGGAAACCTACCCTGAGCAGCGCCAGGGTCAGGGTGCAGCAGCTGAGAGCCAAATAGGGAGCCAGAGCTGGAGCTGCAGCTCACATGGCCACAGAGCTGGACCAGGAGCCATGGGGAGGCTGCAGGGTGCTGGTGCAGGATAAGTGCAGCCCTGGAAGGATGAAGTTTGGGAGAGCACAGCCCACCTACGCCTTGGCTGTCTTTAAGCATCCATTTAGTCCGTTGTTGCTGCTCTCTCCTCCCAGCTGCCACTCATGGCCACTCCTCCTCTCCCTTCATGGCTGCATCAGACATGGTAATAAATGGAGTTTTTCCCTCTGAACTAGTGATATTTTCATTAACCGTTTCTAAGTTACAGATCCAGTGAGTTTTCATCAGTCTCGGGTACGTGTCCCAAATCTGCTGCTTAGTGAGAACACACTTTGAGCTGTCCCAGATTTCTTACAAAAAACAGAAACCCAAGATTTTACCAAATCTACTATTAAACTGTACATTCTGCCACGTAAAACAAGAGCTCTCTTTGACAGTTATTACCCTCCTCATCCCCTGAGAAGCCTCTTCAGTTTTGTTACTCAATTGCCTCCAAGCCATCCTCATGTTCCTTACAGCATCTCGGCTCAGCCTCTTGGTTCAACCCCTTCAAAGGCAGACTCTGCATACCCAGTCCTCCCATGCAGCCCCCAGTCTGACCAGGCTGGACTACCTCAGCCATTAAGATCAAGTTTCTCCAGATGAAGAAAATGCCTCTGGCTACCCTACTTGCCATTATTACATATAATGAACTTTAAATAGAGTTTTCCTCTGAGACACATGCATGCCAAGCATCTCTCTATACACCACCACATCGCTCATTTTGCTTTACTTTCACTCATTCTCCCAGTTTCATAGCACAAGGACAGTCTCTGGGTTGTATTTTAAGCTACAGGTATCACAACCAGATCCCAAGTTCATGAACCCTCTCTGCTTGTTTATGAAGAACTAGCAAAGCTGGAAATGCATTTCTTTTCTGCTGGAAAAGGCACCATATGAAAGGCAAGCAAGGGCGTTTGGCTCCTGTGCGGCTCTCAGTCTGTCTGCAGTCAAAGGAGGTGATTCTCTAACAGCACTGGGAAGAAAAGCGAGGAGCTGGTGTTGATGCATGAGCAGTATCAGTTTGAAACCCTAGTTTTCTGGCCTAAGAAACACCCCCCTAGGTTGGAAGATTAAGGGGTGATGTTTTCTCCCAGCTCCTCAGACAAGCCTTCCAACCACAGTGACAACCAGCTTATGCAAGAGCATTAAATGTTCCAAAGAAACATGGCACCAACCACCAGACAGAACAGACTCCAAGCTGCCAGATCACATTATTTTATGGAATCTTGTTTAGATAAATTCTATTAAACTCAGGAAGGGGAATACCACAGGGAGGGAAGTGCCTAAAATAAAGCAAAAGACGCCTGCTGCTGCTTCAGGGTACTTTGTCTCACTCAAAAGGGCATGTGCTCTCTTCAGGACAAGAGCCCGGGAGATGGTTCCTGCTGCCCATGTTCGGGAGGTTAGGATGCGCCTGTCAACACGCAGCACTCGCTTCCCAAAAAAAACCTCTCCCAGTTGCCTAACCAGGCAGGGACAGCAGCCAGCGCCTTTCCAGATACCGCACCTCGTCCTGTGCAAACAACTGTCATGTCTAAAGCTATTTTGGTTTATGGGCTTCAGCTAACTGCAGTTTGCAAACACAAAAAGCCTTGTTTATACCAAGTGCTCCTGACACATTCTGCAGGGCAGAGCGTGCCAGTTGAAAGCCAGGAATGTGCATGCAGCCAGTGTGTGAGCTGGAGAGCAGAGAGCAACATTGCTGAGGAAGGGGACTGCAGTGTGGATAGACAGAAAAGCATAGGAACAACAGAGGACACAAAGACAGGGATGGGTGGACAACCACAAGGAGGGAAAGTGGCTGCGTGCAGGAGCACATGGAAGCAAGCAAAATGGATGGATGGAGATGGAGGGAAGATCCTGTGGTGGAGGCAGGATGGAGACAAAGGGACAGGAGGAGAAGGGTTGGGGTGCAGAGCAGCAGACGCCAGTACTGCATGTGCTGGAGCTCCAGGCTGCACTGCCTGGGGAAACACAAATGCCCTCAAGTTTTGTTCATAGATGGCTTCACCTCCAGCCCCAGGAACACACACTGGGTTTCTCAGCCTGAACGCACCAACTCACGCTTCTCAGGCCATTCCTGGGGGAAAACCAGCTAAAATTACTCAAGCGAGTGGAAATGTTACACTTTTTGCTGGCGTTCCTAAGATAATGTTGAAAGGAAACATTAAACCAAACAAATCTATTTCCACTTCAGTTTGGCCTTCGAAGTCTGTTCCAGACAGAAACAGCTTCATAGCAAGTTAGCAATGGGTAAGTGAAGTCTCACCACCAGGCTGTAATCTTCTGCATACAAAATCTGCATGAGTAACATCAGAAGCTGATGATACCAGCAGACTTTCTGATTTTTAAGCTATCTTTGTGTAAAAAGATTCTCTTTCTTTCCAGCTACAAGCCAGTTATGAAACATTAAGCTCTCAAGAGAGTATGTGCACAGAATAACAGGATGAGAATGAGTAGTTTAGGATTATAAACCCTCACTTGAACACACATCAGAAGTTGAACTTACTGTTCTAAGATGTGACTTGCATCAGCACATGACGTCAGTAACAGAAGCGAAACAGCATCAGGGCCATGAGGAGTAGAGACAGTGACATTTTCCAACACATTGCTGTCAGAAATGGAGCTGTAAGCCAAAAGTGGGCAGAAAACTTTCCAGAAAATGCTGCAACGTTTTAGAATCAATGGGGTTTTCTTTTCCTCCTCCAAATCCTCACTCACTGGTAGAAAAAGAAAATGAAACAAAGCCCCACAACTAAAAGACAACAAGCAGAAAGGAGGCAGGGGTGATGCTGCAGGACTCTGGTCCAGCGAGCAGCAACACTCCATCCCCAGCCATGGTCAGAGCTGGAAACCAGCTGCTCAACAGCCAGCTTCTCAGTACTACCCTGCTGCAAGGAAACAGTTGTGTTACACATTTTGTTGTAATGAAATTCAAAGAAGTTTCTACCTTTTTTGTACCCATACAAAAGAACAATCTCGTTTACACTGGCCAAAAGGGGGGTTGGGTTTTTTTTTTAAGTCTTGTTATTTTCTTTCAGTTTATAAATAAATTCCTTTTTGGACAATAGACGTGTTTTGGAAAGCTATTTATGAACCACTGGAACCCAAACCGAGTTTATAGTCTGTGTGCTGCTGTTTCAATCACACGAGAAACTTCCCCATGCCAATAATGCAGCTGCAGCTCTGCTGTTCCAGCACCGGCATGGAGTTTCCTCTGCCATTTTTGTGCATCCTGTGACCTCCGTGCAGGGAAAAAACCCCACAGCTTTGTTTTCATCCCCAGAAAGATGTGATTCAATGGCTCATACTTCATTGTAAGGATTTTCAAGAACTTTAGAGACATTTCCTTAAAGTTCCAGCCATGGTTGTATCATTGCTTATAGCTCCCAGCTCCTGCTGAACACACTTGCCTGAGCTGTAGCTCGCAACCTCACAGCCACGAGCAAGAATTAAGGACAAGAGAGAAGCAACCCCTCATCTAGGCCTTATCGGTTTAAAGGCAAAACCAGCTTTAAAGGTTTTTACCTTTTCCAGTTCCAGCCTTCCGGCTTCTAGATAAGAAAGCACAACTCCATCTTTAAAGCGGTTGTGTTTTAAGCCACTGATGATATTAGACAAGCTGCTTCATCACAGGGAGGAAACTCTTTAAACCACAGGGGATAGCTGTGCTCACAGGGGATACCTGTGCCGAAAGGTGATGAAGTTCAAACCCCCAGATGATGCTACCATGTGTAGCCAGAACCATTGGTTCTTCAAACGGTTCAGTACCTTTTGAAAGACAGATCAGCTCACATTCAAACGCAGAAAGGGAAAAGCACAGTGGGAGAAAACTGCAGCCGACGGGAAAATACCCAGAAAGTGGTTTTCTTTGGAGGGAGCGGGGCAGCACAAGGAATGCTGTGCTGCTGCCAAGCCAAATTAACTTGCCGCAGGGCGTCCCGCAGGCTGAGCTGCACGCTGTGACTTCAGGACTTGACCACCTCTGCTGCTGCGGCTGGCAACCAAGACAGCAATTCCCAGCCACCTCGGGGAATCGATAAAAAGATGGGGGTTTTTTAACTGTTTTTATACTTTCCATCTCATTTCTGGAATTATGCTGCCTTTCCCCTGTGCCTTGCTAATGCAGAAGCTAATACTTCCAAATTAGCTGCCTCCCGGTGCAGTGTAACATGTAGGAGTTACACAGTGTGGCAGCTCAGCTATGCACTGAATGTCACCAATTTCTGAAGGCCCTCCAGGCTTGTTCTCCACCCTCAGGACACTACAACAGGCTCCCTTCAGAGGCAAAACACCTCCAAGCAGGCTTGGTCCTATTCTCCGTCAGTTTTCTCCGATTTTATTCCAATACTGGGTTATTCATACGAAGAAGCCAGATTCCTCCTTCCCCCCCTTAGCATAGAATTCAGAGGTGTCAGTTCTGGTGGTGCTAGTGGCCACCATCTTCTATAAATGATGGTCAAAAGGTGGGAAACTCGTTGGCACCTACAGCAATGACCTGCTTGGTCAGAGCATTGCAGGCCACCTCTCCGGTGTCTCAAAGCGAAATTCATGTCTTACCTCTCCCTTCCTGGTAGAGCATCCTATATATTTTTAGGTCTGGGCAATTATCATTAGAGAACCACTTCTTTGTTCTGCCAAGCATTACATGTAGTTCTATCATCATTCTGTCACTCACTGGTTGGTTTCTGGTCTGTAAGGAATGAAACTGAGGACAAGCACAGCAAAACCACCGTGAACTTACGCGACCTAAATCAAACACTGGAGGCTGGAATAGCTCAGGCTGTATTTACACTGCCTGGTTTTTGTTTTGAGGAAATCAGGCAGCATCCAGATGGGCTCCATATGTACTTTGCTCTCTCCCTCCAGGGCCCTTTGGGAGAGCCCATGGCATATCACCACGTATCCTGCCTACCTGCTACAGCAGCCCTGTCTTCATGCGGTTTGCCCCCCAACAGCTGAAAAGTTCTTTGGCCATGGTTCTCACCATCATTGGCCCTGGTTGTATGAGTGTCCCGTGCAGCCAGGGCAGGAGGTATCGGGCTCCAGGTCGCAGTGAGAGCAGTGACCAAATTCCTGCTGCTCACATGTGGCTCTGGAAGACACTTTTTAAAAGCAGGAAAAAGTCCTGGGGTGAAAGAAAGCGTAGCTCACGAGCAAGGTTGAGGGGGAAATCCAGCCTTCTGAAAGGCTTTTACAACCTAACCTGGTGGTTGCATGAAGCCTGGAATCATGTGGGCTGTCTGCAGTAGGGCATTATCCAGGCGTAAGGTACCACATTACAGATCGGGTTTTGCAGCACCAGCCAAGAATACAGCTAGAACAAAGAACAAAGTCTCTACTTCCCAAAACAAGACCACAACTTGCTCCAGAAAATATAGAAAGTTACATAAATGGAAAAGCTGATTCATGAGAACAAAAAGAAAAGCTTCTCTCGTGGATTAGAATGCCTTTGTAAGTGCACTCATTCAACAACCCAGGGCTTAAAAATTTGCTAAGTCCCACACCAGCAAATCCCAACTCTGAAGATCCCAGTGCATTCATCAAGTTATTTCCTACCAAAGGAACCAAACATGAAAATGAATGCCCCCTCCTTGTACTAAAGTCTAGGGATCAGGATTCTCAGCAGAGCCATTGACCCTTCGGACCCAGCTCCCACTCACTTTTCATTTACTCTTTGACACAGACTGAGAAGAGAATGAAATCCCCAGTGGGAGGATGGCTTTGGGAAGTTTGGCCAGTGACACACGCCTGGCTCCTCCATTTGGGACAGCCCAGGAAAGCGGCCTGCAGAGCACGTTCCCAATTGCTGCAGAACTTCAAGGAATTGATTAAGCAAAAACAAGAAACCTTTTCTCTGTTGCTCCAAAGGAAAGAATCAAGTAATATTGCCATCAATTGGAAGATACTAATTTAGAAAACTAACTTCAGCCTAATTCTGCTGAGAAGCACAGGAGAATACTAAATATAGGCTCTCACACATTCACTTAGGCTGTGAAACAGCACTGAAAGTTGAAGTAACCCACGCAGGCTCACCACCTCTGAAAGGCAGTCGAGCTGCTCATTCCTTCCTCCTCTTCCAGCACTCAGCACCCAGCTGGAAGCTGCCTTCACACTATGTACATGCACTGTGCACGTATGTATATGAGTGATGGGACAGCACTGCTGCATATACGCTCAAGACAAGGACTTCTGCACCTTGTGAAATGATACACACTTAGGAAAGGTAATGGTGTAAATGCCACCAGTGCCTGGTTTCCATCACCCCTGGATGCACACAGGATTAATCCCACTCAGGGTTGACCCAGGCAAGTACTTCAGCTGGAGATGTAAGTACAGCCCTGAGAACAGCATGTGTCAGGAATCAATGGTCATGGAAAGCAACTGCTCAGACACAGGATTCCCAAAACTCTTTACAGTTACCTACATGGTGATTTGGGGTTTTTGTCACTTGGTAGCTGCAAAATTAGACATCTGTTAGCGAAATTCAAGGCTGGAGTATGTTATGCAACCCCTTAATCATGTTGTGGGCATAACCACACGAGCAGCTGAAAAAAGCAATTCCTAAGGGGCACACCATTGTTAGTGTTACATGGTATAAACCGGTTAGAAATGTTCAGACTCAAACTTTATTGATTCTTTCATTTAAATGCACACAGGATTCAAGTTTAATGTTGCAGCAAGATTTCTGAATGTCACCAGTTCTGTGTCAGACAAGCAGTGCAGCCAATTCTACCAAAGCTCTATCACAGTCAAATTCTAATGAGAAAGACACTAAAAGGCCATAAATAGGTCAGAAGTGACTTGCTGCATTGCATCCAATCTCTGTTTAGCTACTTTCCTCCAGCAGTGGCCAAAAGCGGATTCCTTTACCCATTAGTCAAGTATGAGGACAAGTAACATTTCCTTATTTATATCTTCCCAGCTTCTGGCAAACAGCAGCAGCAGCACTGCCTAATGAAGCCCTGATTGTTTTTTAATGCGTTTTAGGTTTACCTTCTATGAAGGCACCTTAAACATCAGCGCATTATCACAGCTTAAGTCAAATTCAGCTCTTAACAAATAATATCCAAGCACTGGGGTCACGTGGAGTGAATCCATTCACCCTCTTATACCTGCTTGTCAAGGACTATCGTGGTGTTGCCAGGTTTCTAACACAGAACATCTTACCATTGCCAACACCTGAAGACAATGTATAATAGTATCATTTAATAAACTTCAGTTTTTGTTCCAGTACATGAAAATTCAGTTAAAATCCAAGAAGTTGCAGGAATGGGCTCACAGAACTAGAAGAGGCACCAAACCTCTCTATATGCCTGCTTTTTGTAGATAACCTAACAGCCTGAACAGAGAGAAACAGTGAATGCAAACAAAGCTTCCAACTGCTGAACACTGGGCAAAGTGTTTCAGATCTGGAGAGGTGTCAGACTTACACTCGTCTTCTCTCAAAAGGAAGAGTCTGTGCTTGATTTAAAGCAAGGTGGGTGCCTGATTGCTGCTGAACTCCCTGCTCACACTGGGCTCCAGGTCCCTGCAGCCCCAGGGGGAGTGACTGCAGCACAATTCTCCCCTCCCTTCACCTGATTTCTGCGAACAGCCCCACCAGGAGCACTGTTTGATTAAGGATGAACCTTGCACTGGAAGCAGTCTGATGTCTCTGAGACCAGGCTGGCAGCAGCTTGAGCCTCTCCAGCATCTGGAGCCTGCCCACCCTTGCACAAATGCCCACCTTGTCCAGGCTGCTCCCCTCCATCGCTGGATCCAGGACTGACCCTCTGGAAAGTACAGCCATCACTGGGAACACATACATTCAACCTGCCTAAACCAGGGTTATGGAGAGAAACCATTGCCTTGAATTCCAAATGCCTGTTTCTGAGCAGGTCTTGCCTTGGCACGGCTACGTGGAGGTCAGAGCTGGACCAACTCTTCCAGTTGCACAGCAGTATTGTTTTGGGGATCCTCAACACAGCTCACTGTGCCTACATGTGGATACTTGTGGCATCACAAGGAAAGGCACAGGGGCAGGACGCTTCTCCCAGCAGCCAGTATTCCATTTGGGTCTTTATTTCAGTCAGCAATAGGAAGTACTTGCAAGTGCAAAGATTCACGTATTAAGGGGTTTTTGTAGTTCCTTTCGTGCCTAGACTACTGACGTTAGCCAAAATAAATGTATCTTGCAAAATGAAGCTTCCTGACCTAATCCTCCCGTTACCTTGCTTTAGAAAAGAATGTAAAGAAATGTTGATGTCATGCAAAGCAATAGCTTTCTGTACACCGAAACCATTCACAAACCATGGCAGCACCCGGAACTGTCATAATCAAAAGGAAAACACCACCATTACAACACAAAATAAACTGACCCGTGGCGATTTTCTAAGTCAGTTTTGTGGCATTTGACTTTCATAAGCCTGAAAACTGCCTGTCTGGTCCAAAACCAACAGAGAGGCAGCTTCCTACTGCAGGAATACAGGCTCCATTATCTTGGTGATCTGTTAACAAAGCATAAGCAGCAGCAGAATATGAACTCTTCATTTATTACTCACAGTTGTTTTCTGCAGCAGACTTGGAGCTTGGCAGGCTCCCTTTCCCTAGATGTCTAATGTGCACCCAGTCACTGCATCCAAACTCTGCGCAGGGTTAGAAACATAGAATCACAGAATAGTTTGGGTTGGAAAGGACCTCAAGATCACCTACTTCCAACCCCCCTGCTATAAGCAGGGACACCTCACACTAAACCATGCCACCCGAGGCTTCATCCAACCTGGCCTTGAAC
>NDXB01011319.1:1060-19797 GCA_002631895.1 Agapornis roseicollis | reverse complement strand
AAAAAAAAAAGTTATTATTAGGGAAAGCAAAAAGGAAAAAAAAAAAAAAAAGGCTGTATTACTACATAAACCTGGTTTCTTCTCTCAACAGGACACAATAGAACTCAAACAGAACAAAAGGCAAAATACTCAAAGATAAGAGGTAGATCATATGTGTAGCTCTTTTATCCTCAGTTTCTTCAAGGAGACATTGAGGGCAGACAGTGCAGATTTCTGCAGGATTCTAGCTGGCAGGGAAAGGCATGCAAGTAACAATTACCTTTCCTGCTACAACAGCAGAGGACCATTAGAGGAACCCAGCTCCTGAAAGTTTCAAACCAAAGAGGAGATTTCTTCACTGTGGATTTCAGTACCACTAGGTGTAGTGAATCCTACCAGTTCCCATGGGTTCAAAATGCGGTAGGAGTAAAAATCCTCAGATTATTATTAACTACACAGACATTTTCATTCAGTCCAGTCCAAGGCTCATAAGCCATAAATCACTACAAACTGTGAAAGCATAATGCAAACCTGCCCTGTTTTCACACTCTTCCTGAAGCACCCATAACAGCTCAGTGCTGTTCTAATGCATTTATTCCTTTCCCACAAGAAAGATAAAACTTAAGCTTGACCAAGTATCACCATTCCTGCCCCTGAGCTCTTCCCCCTCCTTACCAATACCATAAATACTTCCTTTTATAGGAAGGCAAGATAATTTTCATATCCACACTGTCAGAGCAGTCATAGATACAAATAACAATGTAAAGATTGTCATGGAGTAGACAATATAAGCCCCAACTAATACAGATATTCACTGAAAATTTCTCTCCCAACAGATAGGAAAGGTAGGAAGAACTGATACCTTGTTTTTCCCAGGTACTGACTTTGTGGATTCCATCACCAGCAAACCAGAGATATCCAGAGATTTCAGTTCCAACAACGATATTATAAAAAAGCAAACAAAAAAACCACCTCACATAACACCCAGAAATCCTGACTATAGAGCTCACAAGCTGATATTTAGACCCTGACAAAGTACTCAACCTGAAACTAAAAATCCTGGTATAACAACTGAATAGTTCCCACAAAGAAATGATACACTAGAGAGGACTGTGTATTACCTCTTAGAGCAAAACAATCAGAACTGAAGGAGGAAATCAAATTCCCACCAGAGAGGCAAGAAAGAAAAACCTCAAAGAGGAATATAATGCACTCTGCTCAGATACTCTGTAAGACAGATCCCCAAACGACATTCCCTTACCAATTGACAAAACTGATGCAGAGGGAGGGGTGGTGGATCCTTTTTGGGACTTCATTGCCCTACATTTCAGAAGCACCTTAGTCCAGAGGAAACAGGATTCAACTATAAAAGCAACACAGGAAAGCCTAGGCAGTGCTGAAAGAGAAGGAAGTTCTTTACCATGAGGGTGGTGAGGCACTGGAATAGGTTGCTCAAAGTGATAAACTCTCCATCCCTGGCAGTGTTCAAGGCCAGGTTGGATGGAGCCTTGGGCTATGTGGTTTAGTGCAAGGTGTCCCTGCCCGTGGAAGGGGGGTTGGAACTAGATGATCTTAAGGTCTTTTCCAACCCTAAGTATTCTATGATTCTTACAGCATCCACAATGCACTCAAGGAAAGGATGCCTATTTCCTACAGCCATGAAAAACACAGCTATGCCTACTATAGCCCAGCCAGGGATAGGTGCCATCAGCTGAGCACATTTCAAATAAATTGCAAATTTAATTATCACACAATGACAGTTCCATGGACTGTTATGTCCAGTTTAACTGTTACTTACCAAGGTCTTCCTCTTCAGCAGTAATACTTTATTCCTCCAGCATGCAGCCAAAGTCTCATCACAGAGAGATTCCATGCAAAAGCTTCACCAGCCACCCCCACTCCCCTTTTAGATTGAAAAAGTTCTCACTCAAAAGTATTAAAATATATCAGGTTAGGTTTATTCCATCCAAGCCTGGATCAAACAGCCTCAAGCAACTAAATCAAGTCATCTGCAGTATCACAGCCCTCATCAGTGGTATTGCCAGATGCTGAAAAGAGCTTACAATGCAGTTACCTGGGATTATCCTATCAGAGTCCTTAGGAAAATGAGATACACTGACAGAATCTCAATTGGATTAAACTGCTGTGAAGGAGTCTTGTTTTCAATATGCGAAAAGAAAAGAAAAGAAAAGAAAAGAAAAGAAAAGAAAAGAAAAGAAATCATACTTNGGATTGGATTATCCTATCAGTTAGGAAAATAAAATGAGATACACTGACAGAATCTCAATTGGATTAAACTGCTGTGAAGGAGTCTTGTTTTAAATATGCGAAAAGAAAAGAAAAGAAAAGAAAAGAAAAGAAAAGAAAAGAAATCATACTTCTCAAAACCAAAATGAAAGCAAAAGTGTCTGGTCTGCTCATCCTGCCCCTCTTCAACATAATCAAAGCTATGGTCTGAGACATACTAGCAAATACCAAAATAGGTCCCACAGAAGAACTATGCTTTATGTGGGTGATACCCTGATTCTACTCTCCAACCCTCAAAAGTCAATACCCAAATTATAAGAACTCATCAAAAAGCTTGGGCACTCACCTTGTTTACTGGAACAAGTCCCAGGCACTGGGATTAAATACACATAAATCAGGGCGTGAGTATTCACTGCAGTTTCAAAACACCAGTTCCTGGTATTAAAACATCTGGGAATTCTAATCTCTAGAGATTACAAGTAAATAGTTAAACTTGGACCCAACCATCCATGAATTGCTGATTACTTGGGAAGTGGAAGGTACATAGACACTCCCTAAACCTCAGAACAAAAACAAACCTGAGAGAAAGTGCACATACCACACAATCAAATGGTTACACTCCAGGGACTCCCAGGCCTAATATTTCAATATTGTTTTCAGAGTGTCTTGTATAGGGGGGTTGTTTAGTTTTTAAATGTGAAACATGCACTAAATTGCTTTAAGAGTCTTTGACCAGGTCAAGAATAGCAAAAGAGAGGGAAAGGCTTAGTAAAGCAGCAACACACTACTTTTGCAATAAATTGAGACACAATGGCATAAACTAATCGTGAACTAAATCCAGTAAGAAAGAAAGCTATTTCCTCGTCTTCTACACACAGCTCTCTGCACAGGATTTTTTACTACCAAAAGAAACCATATCCTCTTCCATATACATAAACAGGTAGAAAAATGCCTGATTTCATATACTGAAATAATTCCTTATCTCACCTCAAACAAAGGCCTCAGTATAGTAAAATCCAATTGTTAATGAAACAGTCTCAGAGAGAATATGTTGACACAGAAAACCAGCTGGAGAACACCACACCTAAAACATCCAGCTAAGAATACAAAAAGTACAGAACCATGTTTATTCCTTATACAGATACATTGGTTTTGTAATTCAACTACAATACCAACATATCTCCAATACATTCACTACACTTAATATAAACTAAAACAAACCCATTTTTCTCCAAAGCGTCAAAACAGCTCAAAAATCTAGAAAATACCAGTTTTCTCTGCTAAGCAACTTAAGGCAAACTTTGCATGACCCTTCAGGGATGCAATACAAGTCTAATGAAGCAAGAAGGCAACAGAGAACTGATAAGATGCTTGACAGCTAAAGCAGAAAGAATAATAAAAATTAAGAGAATACCACACTCATCATGCATTTGCATTTTTACCAATAAAATTCAATCTAAAGTGCTCAGAGGTCCCAAAGACCTTTTTTAGAACATGTAAGTACTCGTCAATCAATGCTAGAGGCAAAAGGAAAGAAAACAAGAGCACATGTATTGCTACAAGCTTCTGGTATTATATAAAAATCAAAGTGAATGAGATTCTTGTAGATTTACTTGTCCTTTACGCATGTAACTTACACTCTTGGATTTGTATTTAGCAAACAGCCACCCTCATTATATTAAAAGGATGGCTAGCGGAAGCAGCTTCAGGACATGAAATTTTGTTATAGTGGAAATTAAATTCTCATCCTTTTTCACCTACATCCTGCTCTCTAATCTTCACCCCCACCAAGCAAGGCAAAAAAATGACAAAAGTTTCTATGGGACACTAGAAAATCTATTTGCAAATGGAAGAAGCCCAGACAATTGACAGAAATACTCAGAAGGTAAGTACTAAAACAATTTCCCAAAGCTCACCTGCTTAGGATCCCTGCATGAAATGCAAATAAAAGGTCAAAGATAAACACACAAGTTTCTTTAAGGTCCCCTGCTCCCCTCCACCACCTGTAATGTATGCATGAACATACATATACAGAGGTACTCTCCCTTTTGCTTGTATTTCCAATTTATTCTGTGTTTTGATATGTGTCATAAAATCCATCTGCTGAAAATAGTGTTTCATGTACTCTAAGCTTTCTCTAGAAAACCATCCTCTCTTAATTCTAATTTATACAATATTTGTATCTATCTGATATATTAGCACTTAAGTTGAGATTTGAAGCACCTAATAAATGTAAAAAAAAAAAAAAATTACCTCCTAACTGCTTTGTTGCCTTGGTTTGGCTGAATGTCAGACACCAAAGAGGCACGGCAAGAAATTAACTTTCATTCTACACTCTCATATTTAATCATGTTGTGTGACATAATCTGCAATATATTAACATGATTTAAGAATTCAGGAAGAAAAGAACTAGAAGCACTTTATTTCTACTATCAGGGAACACCACTGATCATTCCACTTCCGAGAAGATTCAAGTACAATATTAAACCAGACAACATACGTTGAACTACATTTCTTTGAGTCTGATAGATTTTGCTAATATAGACATGACAAACAGCAGTAGTTTAAAGAAGTGCAGCTATTTACTTGCAGATCTTGGGTTTATTCTGTAGCCCTTGAAACACCTGATGCTTCAAATTATACCACTCTGACAGCAGGATGCTGAATTCGATACACAGAATTACTCAAGGTAATAGTAATAACCACCTCTAGCATAGTGTTTCCTACACCAGTTGTAAATCAAACACATATGGGATCACAGGCTTCCACAGAGGCACCTTCAAGCCATCTCCTGCAACCACATATATCAGCCTGACAAATAAAGGTAAATTTCACTTTTCTCCAGACCGATTCCACTAATTAATATATTAAAACAAGAAGTAAAAGAATGCATCAAGATTACTGCACTCCTGTCCCAGTTCTCATGTACTGTACATTATCGGGTAATGACTATTTCAGGAGATGCACCCAATTTAAAAAAAAAAAATAATAATAATAACCACCCTCTAAATACAATCCATATTCACAGGAATTTGCATATGAATTTCTAGTTAAAGTTGTTAATAACTGCAGTGAGATTGCCAGCAAGTGCATTACTACTCTACATGCAAAGATGCATCTTTGTCTGCTTTTTTCTTCTGCTTATCTACACTGTTCTAAATGTTAAACTTCAGTGCTATGTAAATGAAAATATTTAATTATGCATAGCAAAGGGAAAAGGTTTACATTATTATAATTGAGTTAAATTCTTTCTGCTTTAAGCTCAAATACTGAGAACATAGCTGAGCATCTGTTAAGAATTTCAAAGTCTTAAACTGCTGCTTTATAAATTTTAAGAGCTACATGTGAACAATTTGAAGCCTTTTGATGTTAATAAAATTACTGTAATATATTCATTTTTCTTGGTTAAAATTAAAGGAAGTCTGAAAGCCTACTGCAAATCTAAGGTGAGAAGCAAATTCAAAGAAGTCACTCATTTGCTACAATTTTTCAGCTCCTGCAGTAACCAGAATTTGTAATTGCAAATGAATGGATGAGCAAATGGCTAAGGAAGGTAAAAGTAAAATCATCTCTGGAAAACAGCACCTTAAGAGCAACCTGTTCATAAAAAGATGTCTCCTTCAGTTAAAAGAAAACCTAATGTTCATAGTGAGAACCTCATTAAAAGGTCAATGTGACACACTGAAGATTTTAGGACAATTATCCTTTTTTGAAGTGGCTATATCTTTAACTTAACTATTCTGAGGCACAGTGATAGCTGTCTTAGGTTACACGCAACTATGCTGAGACACTCAAAAATGCATCAACATTATAAGAAGTAAAGCAGGGTGTCAAAGGTTGGTACATTTTTGTGAGCAAAATTTCATTGAACCTTCACACTAAAACGAATGATCACCAGCCCTCAGTACAGAAATCGCCAGCTACTGGGATACAGAAATACAAATAGTCCAAAGGATCTTAAACGCTCCCACAATTTGAAAGGAGGCAGAAGAGCATTCCTGTTCTTCCACCAGCTCTACCTGCTGCTAAACTGACATTTCTCAGATCTGAAACACCAAATTTAGCAGAATACTTAAAAAGATTAAAGAGGAAACCTAGTTTCTTCCAGTGTTCAGACTGCAAGATAACAGAACATGTTGGCTGTTTACTTGCATTTTTTTTTTACTTGCATTTTATTACAGGGTAGTAACTCTTCTTGGATCAACCTCCTTAGGTTTACCTGGCCACAAAGCTACAGTAATCTACTCCACAGGGAAACAAGCACACGATTTGCAAGCAGAGTAATCTGCTTGGTGTCCTGGGTTCAGCAGAGACAGTNATCTCAACCATGTGGAAGTTGCATTCTTTTGATTCTCCCCCCATCTCTCTGGAAGCAGGGGAGGGCAAGAAGGGGGGTTGAATGAGTGAACGAGCTGTGTGGGTTTAAACCACAACACTTGGTTAGTTTGTGATTTCTGAGATGCACTGGTAGGTGACCTCCAGAGTATCACACATTCTCTGCCACATGTTGGTGGGATTGCCTTGCTCCTGTGCCATTAAGTGTTTATGGCTGTTAGCAATGGAGAAGATTTAAGCATTTCCAAGTTAACATTTCTGATATAATGTCCCTGTCTCTTGACCATGCCTGCCTGTGCTGCTCAAGTGAAACTGCACTGACCTTCGAGAGCCCACACCTTCCACTCACCCAGGCTTCCTCAGGCAAAGAAAGCAGTAGCACTCTCAAATGTCTGTTTGATTGCTCATTTCCATTCAAATACCAATGCTTAAAATAAATATATAAATGTAGACAGCATATGCCTTGCCTGTCCCATCCTCTGGAACAGCCAAGCACACAGACTCAACACAGGCTTACAGTTGTGTTGGTAACACTGTATCACCACCTCCTCTGAGAGGCTGAGGGATTACTGAGGAGAGTGGGGAAGAAAAGAAACACTCCACAACTACAACTGAAATTTGCTTTCCACTACAGACCCAGTTCTAATGTTTCTCTCTGGGCAGAGAAGGATGAAACTACTATTAATATCAAATTACTTTGTTTCTGAATACAAGTAAATTTAAGCTTTTTTTATCACTGTTTATGTATGGTTTTGTTGGGTAACACAGCACTGGACAGATTGTTTTCAGGTTAAATCAGTGTTACAGTATGCAACCCTAACCCCAGCAGGTGCCAACATTTCTACGTTTCTCACTCGATACAGGCTACATAATACACTGAACTGCATGATCTGAAAGGTTTGTCTCACTTGCTTATCCCCCACACAGCCCCCCAAGAAAAAATCTCACACCACTGAACACATTAAAATGCATTAAGCCGGATGACTGCAAAATGTCATGAGTCCTTACTGACTCCACGGTTTAAGTGTGGGTTTTAATAGGGGTAATATTTCTTCATTGCTAGCCAGTGCAAGATTTGTTACCTACACAATGACTCAACTATGACATTTCTTATGAGTGGTATGTTAAACTAATTAACATTAACCTAGCAGAGGAATCAAGCATAAATTACAGAACATTTCTGCTAAAGACACAGAGAGCTTCTATATGGATAATTTTCCCCAAAAAAAAAGAGACTTTGACCCTTGAAGTACAAGATTTCATTTTAAAATTAACTAATGCAGAATTCTTATGCAGAATTTTTTTTCAAATACATTTTCTACTTATTTGAATTTCAACATGTGCAGCTAACAGCAATTCTAAATCCAAGAACTGAAGAACCAATAGAGAACAAGAACTACACAAAAAGTATAAGACAAATTAAATATTCTATTATGCCTAATTTTTTTCCCCTTCCCACCTGGGAAAACAAAAATAAGACAGCCAATAATACCTACAGATTTTGCCAGCTCTGCTATAAAGCCTGGATGGCCCTACACCCAAATGTATGCATCAACTGTTCACAGCAATATTCCCAAGTCTGTATTTCTCAACTTTGACTGCCAAGAGGCAGATTAAGTCAAAATTCATTAAGAATACATACAATAACATTTGTTAAACAACAGATATGCCAATATTCTTCCTGGCTTCTCTTTAGAGGCATACCTAAGTGGCTGTGCATCTCTCAAAAGCTAACTACTATCAAGGGTCTTTCTGGCAAGTGGTTATCATACTAAATTCAACCACTTCCTCTCCACAGAGATTCTTCTTTGGTTTTCAATAGAAGGAATTGATTTTACCTAAGCAGAACTAGAGATACACTTTTTCACTTACTGTGTTTTGCAGTGATAGCAGTATGTGATCCATAACAAGTTTTTGCCAAGAAGTTAATACAGGCACTGACCTGAAATAACAAAGTCTACTTCAGTTCTCTTCAGCCTGAAAGCATTCAGAATAAAAAATTAAGAATAAAACCACCCTACTCCTCTTAAACAACTCATGGTCATAAACCACTACACATGGTAGAAAATAACAAGGGAAAATGTTATATGCAATAATGGCTCCTGACAGTTCCTGGAGTGTTTACACATCACTATTCACACTAAGCAAACAGAAGCTTCAAATACACACCACTTTAATTCAGCAACCACCACTTGGGTACACCATTTCTGATAAATCCTTATTTTTAATACCTTTATACACATTTTTCAATATCTAGAATATGCCATCCTACACAATTATTGGACATAGCTCAGCTATGCTTTACAAGACTGTGCCAGCATTTTAAGAAAAGGCTCAAGATGCATAACCCTGAGCAATAATCTCAAACACACAAATCTGCAAAAGAATTCTTATTGTGCCTGTTTTCTGTCCTAATCTCACTCAGATCCATCATAACTTACTGCCTTCTGCAACAGTGTTCAGGGCAAAAACCTATTTCAACTGCAACATACAATCCAGGGTCAAAGCAGCAGATTGATTTCTTTACATTTGCAAATGTATAGAAATCAGTCTGGGAATGGTTCTGGTCTTGCTTTGCAAACATCCTTTCTCTCAGAGAGCCACTAGCACATATATTCTGCATCAAGTTTACAACATTTAACACTCCACACACAACTTTGATGGCGCACACAACAATTCTTAATGAAGATGTTAAAACTAGATAGAAAATTTAAATATATCCTCTAGCAACCTTGAGTATTACACTGTGCATAATTTAAAACAATGAATTACATCCAACCAACACATATAGGTGTGTACATACATATATAAATTATATATATACAAAGAAAGTTAAGTCAAACTGATTACCAGTTGAAAAAAACCTAATTTCTTAGTGCTTGGCATAGCTCTACTTCAGATATGACTTGCTGCTTTTCAGTGGTGACTTCTGTGAGGTGAGAGGAAGGAGTAAGCAATATGCATGAGGCTGAGAGAAAGTGTTTTACAACTGATTACAGTGAATTCTTTCAGAATATACCTGATCGCTATTAATTCAATAAACACTTCTGCATTATTTTTTGACTGACCAGAATTTACACACAGGATGTATGTTAAGTGATTAAATTAGAATTAAATTGGAACAGGGCATGTATTTTAAGTAGCTAACAATCAAAACAAAAAGGGAACACAGCAAAGAAGGCCACCAACAAAAGACAGCGAAAGCAAGGTTTGGGAATGCACTGGACACTACTTCCAATTGAGGGGGAAAAATCTACCCATCTTCTACATAATGCTGCATCAGGCACCCCACTTTTTTTTTGGATTTTGTGGTGTGAAAGTACACATGTCTGTACATACATATATATATGTATATTTATGTCTAAAATACAAGCATGCAATGTATGTGCATACACACACAGAGAAGCTCTGATGTCTGGCCTGCTTTTCCAAAATCCCCACTGGTCCTTATCACCACAGAAGTCACTAATTACTATTATTTGGCTCTGCTGAAAGTCGAACCTAGATGACTGGATTCAGTCACAGTAGCTCAAATATTGGTGGCTAAACAGGAAAAAAAAAAAATGCCCTGGTTAACTCAAATATTTCAGGCATTAGTTTTCAGTTACTATACACTAAAATACATACAAGGAAGGTGCTAATTNAGTCGAACCTAGATGACTGGATTCAGTCACAGTAGCTCAAATATTGGTGGCTAAACAGGAAAAAAAAAAATGCCCTGGTTAACTCAAATATTTCAGGCATTAGTTTTCAGTTACTATACACTAAAATACATACAAGGAAGATGCTAATTAAGAGTTTAAATAATATCTTTAAAATAAATTAGCATCAAATTAATCTTGCATCTAGATGCATTTCGTGGTTCAAAACCAACCTCAATTGACATTAAGCAAATTGCCCATTCATTTGTTTGGGGAGAGGGAACAACTTTCTCTTATTGTTGCCTTTAAAACTTCCTTTCCAATGAGGGGAAAAAGATACCCCAAAAGTATTGCAACTGCAACACACAATCCAATGTCAAAGCAGTAGATTGATTTCTTTGCATTCACAAAGGTAAACTACTATTACGAGGTGAACTGCTGTCATGAGCATATACCAGGTTACAGCCCCCTCTTCCACTACTCAGGTGCTGGAATTCCTGCAGGGGATACCCATCAAACCCTCCCTAGCTAACTCCCATAGCTGCTGTATAGAGAGTAACTAAGTTGACAATACAGATTTTTACAGGGACAGCTAATTTGGTTTTGCAAGCTGTGCTCCCATCTATACTTTAAAAGCAATAATCACTCAACTTTTCTCTCAATTTAAATTAAGTTTTTCACAACATATTCAAATAGTCAACTAAATGAGGCTAGAAATGCTCATGCATCAAAGTCTCCTGAAGATGGATGATAATATTCAAATATCAGGTGTTGATACCACGGAAAAGAAGTTATTTGAAAAGGAGAAATGGCAGTTAATCCAAATCTGATAAAACAAGGCATGATCTAGGACACAGATTTTTACCACACACAAAAAGAAAGCTTTAAACTGATAAAGCCACATAATGCACACTCTTAAGACTATAAAAATAATGCATACAAATCCCAAAGCTGAAAGGTATCTACATGACAAAGAACAAGATTTGGGACTAGAATTACATTTCTTTCATTTCTTTGTTTGCAAGTATAATGAATTTCTATAAAAGAAAAAAGAAAAGAAAAGAAAAATACTGAAAACATGAAGTTGTGAACCAGAGCCACCCTGTCTTCCACTGTCTGTTTTTCAGTAAGGACCCATGAATAAATATGTTCCACAGGTCCAGTCCAGGAGGTTGAATGAATAAAACTACCCCCTGCATCATGTAACTCTTAAAATGGCAAACTTAAGCTCCACAGATAGCACACCCTTCATCATCTGTCATATCTTCTGTTTTTTACCAATAGGGTTACACATCTTTCTCAAGGGAGTGTCCCTCCCAACACCTTTCCAGCTTCCAACACTTGAAACCCAAATCCTTTAAATAACAGCCTCTCTATAAAGCACAACTGAGTCTATGTTCACACCCCACAAGGCAGCTCAGGGAAAAACCCCCAAGCTACAACCATCTTTGGTCAGCTCCAGCACCAGCAGAGATGTAGTGACATCGCATGCAATCTCAGCAGAGAACAATTAACAGATCAAGTCTATCACCATTAAACAGCTAAAGTAGCTTACAGGCCTAAATTAATACCTTCTGTGGCACTACACCAGTCTCCACAAAGCAGCAAGTTGCTTAGATACACCTCAGTGTTTGCTGCATAATCTAGCATACCTTCTTAGGCATTCTGGAGCCGTTACAACTTTTACTATTTTCAGAGCACATGCACAGAGCAACACTGATAGCAACCAAAAACTCATTTGCAAATTCTGAGAGATTACTAAACGAGCAGCCACACAAAGTCTCACATCCAAGATAATCTCAAAACAACATATGCAACTCCTGAACCACTTACCTAAATGAATTTTTGCCTTGCACAGTATTGTGAAGCCAAACAGAAGAACCTAATTTGTATCCTCTGCTGAAGACTGCTGTTATCTGGGGAGAAGATATATTTCAAAATAGGCAAAGCTAAAGCTAACTTGGCTTTCTTGCACATCACTATGTAGAATCAATTTTATCATACACCAAAAAAAGCCAATATACTGATTCCCAAGATACTTACAACATATGCTGCGGCCACTGAAAGATTTCTCTAGATTTTTCTATTAGAAATGCTCTGATGGCACAGGCCTCCAGACAAATTATGACAAACAGCTTCTCACTCATTCCCACAAATATCCACCTCTCCTTTCTCTATCACATTAATTACCAACCCTCATTTCCAAGATGCTTCACCACTTTCTTTCCTCACTCATCATCACTGGCTCACAACTACAGACTCCATCCTTATCAGCCCAGAATACCTGCTTCTATTGTCTACTCATTAATGCTTATGACAACCACGTACCTTCCCCCTCCCTCAACACAGACCTGCCTCCCATGCCTGCAAGGAATCCCATGAAAACATTCACAGTTCTAATTCACTGCTCTCCGTTATCTCTGAAGGGAAAGTAATGCCAACATCCAGAGCAACACCACACTGGTCTCCCTTAAGGCAACTCATTTCATGTACAAAATGCTGTAGAAACAGTTTAAATAAATACCCCCACACAGGAAAGCTTACAGGCCTTGAAAATTGATAGGGAAACATTTAAAATGTATCAAAATGTGGTTTAGTTTATAAAGTGGCAACATTGTTGCTAAACAGAAGTAGTGGGTATGTTTACCTTTAAGTATAAACAATGTAATGGTTTTGCTACTTTTAATAGGAACACTCCCAGCTAGATTAGGTAGAAGCATTTTCTTCTTTCTTCTTTGTTAAAATTAAGAACACTATATACTCACTAATCTACAACATTCATAGATATGAAAACAGAATCCACACTTGCAGTAGCCTTATAACCTTTCAGGAGAAGCACTGTGTCTGTCCTCACACAAAGACTACAATTAATTTTGCCTTAAAATATTCTAAATCCCCCTAGCTTATCTATTTTCCCCTACCAAACCCAAACACATCAATGCATTTTAATCAAGGAAAGGTCAAGGTATCAAGCACAATAGCACCCTACTTCAGGCTTCACAAATAGTTTGTGACAAGTTTCATATTATGACAAAGCAGGTTAAAAAAAAAATAAAAATAAAGAATCAAGATAAGATCCATTCATGAGTTGGAAAGCTTCTTGTTATGTAAAATAAATCCAATCAAGAGAAAGAAAACCATTCCAGACACCATATGCCTGTGTCCTAACATAACTGATAGTGTCTCACAGAAAGAAGTTTGCATGTCAGAAGCTTCCTTTTCATGCTAGTATTTCTCAGTCATAACTGTAATAGAATGGCAGAGTGCAACCTACTCCAGCCGACATATTTTGAATGGCAACTCCCTCCTTCAAGCATTGTTTGACTTCTATCTTTCTCACAAAAATTGCTCACACAAGGTAAAAAACAACAAACCATACAGCAATGCTTACATTGATTCTCCAAGAGTGTTGTATCTCAAGTTACCTCATAAAGTGACAAACAAATAAAAGTAGAAAAACAAAAATTAAAAAAAAATCATATTTTCAATTATAATTTCCACTCGATGAAGCTAAAAATTAAGTCCTTATCACATTTTCCTTTCTACCTTCCTAGATCTTCATTCATAGGAAGTTATTACATATACAACTTCTTTCATCTACCACCTAAACATTCAGCAGTTACAAAATTTGTGCATTTCTCCTCTGCTCATTCCTTACAATAAACAACTTGAACACTGCCACTCAACTATCCACAACACATAGTAAAAACTCTTCTTGCAGCCTGGTAAATCTCTTCTGCACTTACATTCTGGTAGCCTGAGAGCATGGCCATAGTTATTCTCACCACCATTACATGGAACAAGACACTTTCTCATACAATAAAGTACATTGGCTAGAAGACCCTCTTAACTGACAGCACAGTTCAAAGGAGGAACTGCTTCTTAGGTTGCCTGAATTTGGTTTGATGTAGTTTTAAGGTTAGGTATGAGTTCCACTAGCAGCTTAATGACCATATACCCCAGGATAGGCTTGTGAGGTGCAGTTCAGAGCTCACTGTCAAGCCCATATTAACCAGGACACCTGCAAGGAATTCCATCCCCTTCCAGGACAGTCACAAGCAAAACAAGAAATTGTATTGAGACAAACCACAAGAACAACCCTTTCACACACTTCAAAACTACAGTGTTAGAGGCCACATACCTGAAACTCTTTCTTCAACAACTCCTTCCCTCAAACAACTCAACACCAGCCCCCCACTAAAAGTAGTAGGGCAGGTTCCTTCCCCAGTTAAGACAGGTGATTCGCATCACCCCACCCAAGGCATATGTGCTGCTCCTTCCCCACAGCAATCAACATTCATTGATCTCCTGTCTCACTTGCTGCTGCTGCCCCTTTTGCTGGGACTGCTCCCAGCAGAAAGTTACAGGACATTCTAGCTAAAGCCTGTAAAATGCATTTTCCCTGTCTCTGTGCAAGTCCTGAAAGGGTCTCACCTCCCACCAACACAGCACACCTTCCATCTGAGAACCACTAATAATTTCCTAGCTGGCTCTACTTCCTCTCTCACTGCAGATCTTATCTCTGAATATGAGAATACATCTTTTCATTTAATTGGAAATAGTCCAAACAAATTTGAAGACAGCTAAATTGTATTCCCCCTCTTTAAATCTTAACAGTTTTGTCACCAAATTAT
Organism: Agapornis roseicollis; assembly: GCA_002631895.1. Lineage (NCBI taxonomy): Eukaryota > Metazoa > Chordata > Aves > Psittaciformes > Psittacidae > Agapornis > Agapornis roseicollis. The sequence goes on along the minus strand of NDXB01011319.1, from coordinate 4,961 downwards.
TAATATTTTGAAATGTTTCAGGTACAAAACCAAATGTATCTAATAATTCACATAGTATATGCTGAATCCTATGGCAATGATGAAATTCAACCCATGGGAACTCTCAAATTGAGCAAAAATCAGGAGTTCTCTCTATTTACATTAACTGCAAGTAAAACTTCAGTTCAGCTTTTGGTGTTGATGAAAATTAATGGCTTTCATGCAGATAAATGAAGTGTACCTTTCCTGTCCAGTTTAGTTTTCCTAAAGAGTGGCAAATGCCTGTGCCTTAGAAGAAACTAAACAAGAAAAAAATCTGCACAGGAAGTAAACTGGATCACAGTTTCAGTTTCCTTTAAATATAGAAGCTTCTTTTCCAAGCAGACACTAGACAGCAGCTCTAAATATTTTTTTCCAGCACAATCCATTTATTATTCCTTTTATTTTTCCTCTTTCTACAAACAGCCTCACACTTTCCTTTTTTTGAAACTTCAAAATAAAGACTTTCATACTGCTAACTTAAGTCATGCAAAGTTCAAAAATAGTATAAATGCAGAACATTAAGAATGGAAATCTAAATGTACATTAATTGCAATCAGTACTCAACAAAAATCTTATCCTCAATAATCAAGAAAATTAAGAGTATGTATTTATTAAATCATGGTCAGAACCAGGAAATTAGGAGTGTATTGCCTCTTTTATCTCCATTTACAACTGGAAAGCATAACAAGTGATTATTTGTTCAGATTTCTGTTTTGCTCTAAAGTAGGCCAGCCAGCTCAGCACTTTTCTTAAGATTATGAATACTTGTCTGCCCTACATATGGTATAGGCTAGAACCAATCAGATGAGCTGAAATATACAACAAACCCAATTGTTTTCATGTCATTCATTTCCAGCTATGAAGAACTGCACAAAGCAGGTATAAAAGGATCAGATGTTAAGTAGTTTTAAAATTTTCATTATAACTTTCATAGCTCACTAAGGGGTTCAGTGATTTCCTTGTTATTGGATTAACAATTTAGATTTAATAATAATTTGTTACTCACTAATAACTCTTTAACAGCTTGTTTTCTCCACTAGTTTTCATTTTATTTTTGTACATTGTTTATCTCATACAATATCAAGAAAACTCAGTACTGTGTTCAATAGACTTTCACAGTACTAGGACATTCAGGATGCAAACATGCTCTGCAAGTAACCTTAAATCAAAACTTTTAAAAACATATGAAACAAAAGAATCCCTTGAATTTCTAAGTGAAATACTTCTATTTGCTCTCTCCTCTATACAAGCCATCCATTAAACTTTTCTTGCTATTCAGAAGAAGAGAGGTTCAATAATAGAAAGCTGTTTTCTTGAGTTCAACTCAAAATAACAACCTGTCTTTAAACAAAGTCAGTTTTTTGGAAAATCCCAGTTGCAGAAAATGTTTTGCTTAAATTGATTTTAACTTCTATTTCTCAAAGTTAACTAGTCTGATTTTCTAGAGCTGCTAAACACTCCTAGGTCAAGTGGAGTAATTACGTCAAAAATATCTATTAACTCTGAAAACAGAAATGTTCACTTCTTCCTTCCACTTTTAAGATATAAACATCGCCAAACCATTAGTAAGGCATTTCTGTCAGATTACATGACTCAAAACTATTGGTAGGCATCAGCAGCAAGGCAAAGACAAAACAGATTGAAAGTTTCAAAGCAAGTTCATTTAAAATGAAGACAATGTTCTGGGTATTTGGACGTATGAGACATAGCATTTTTGCGACAGAGGAGAAGCATACCTTTCATTAGCTGCAGAACCTTAATGTCAGATGGCAATATAATCCAAATGGGTCTCAGCAGCATTTTACACAATATCCTCAAATTTCGGCAAGAAGCTCCTCCACTTCTTCCAGAAGTTATGTATGAATCCAAATGGTTCAGACATTCAGCAGCTGTGTGGTACAGTTTGTACTGTGTTAACCACCCCTGAAGAATCCCAGGCTGTATTCCACCATTCGGAGAATAATGCAACATGGCACCTATCACACACTGATGTTTTGGCAACCATTCCATTTTCCCTGACGGCCATGTTTTGACCTGTTCAAATAAAAGGAAGAAGTGTTAGTTCAGCACAGTAACTCTGCCATGCTGCTCGGGGACTAACATACAAATATAAAGTTACATTCTTCTGAATAATTTCAAATATATATTTCTTCACAAATTTAGGCACATCCTAAACTCAAAGCCTGGTGACAGCACTTCACTTTAAAAGCATCACCAGGCTGAAGTGTAACACAAGATGCTGTAAGAAAAAGGTTTTCGTATTTCTTTACACATTTTACAGTCTTACATTACAGAAAGCACTGAAGTGACAGGAAAAGAAGGTAATAGAAAGGCTTTTCAGCTGCCCTGGCAGGTATTTCAAAACTCATGGAAGAATAAGCTGATAAAAAAGCCAGAAGTAACAAAAATAAAAATCTTCAAACCTATTGAAGGAAACATATCAGGATGGTGGATATAGTGATCTTTTCTTCCCCAGGGCATCTCCACCAGCAGATCTACTACTACAGCCAGGACTTCAGCAACAAGCATCATTGTTGACACTTGGCCCAGCAAGGAGCAAGCCAAAGGAACCAAACCCGTGCCTGTCTATACTGGTACTCCTGCTGTGCCGCTTCTTCAGAAGTACCAACTGCAAATTTTTGCTTAGGTTGGGAAGGAGAATATGAGGAATGGAAAGAAAAGTTTGAGCATTCCGCACTGGAGGGAATAACAATGCGAAGAACAGTGTCGGGTCTACCAAGCTGGAGAGGGGGAAAGGGAAAAGAACAAACTTCCACACCAACAATGACAAAGAGGAACTAGAAGAAACTCTTAGGGACTGGAAGATGCATGTGCACAGAGATAAAGAACAAGAAGAAAGGTTGATATTGATGGATGCACAAGTATTTTTGCTAGAAGCTCTCTCTGCATAACTGAGTAACATGCATGTAGGGCAGACCACAGAAGAAAAATTTTAGAAGAGGGAACAAGAAGAAGCTTCTATGTTTGCTTTACACCAGGAGAAACCTGAGCGTATTTACACATGCATGAAAAGAAAGATCCTGGCAAAAGAGTTTTTCATGGGAAATGCAAGCAAGCGTACAGGTAGAAGAATAGGTGGAAAGGGACCAGGAAAAAGGAGAATAAGTAACAATAGAAAGTGGAAAAGTAGAGAGCTCAGAAATTCTGAAACAAATCTAAGGCTGGAGGGGGACAGTTGGCAAATTAGGACAAGAAAACAAAACAGGAAAAGAAAAGTAATGAACTGGGATGAAAAAGGAGGAAAAGTGGCTGTTGTTACATAGCACAGAAAAATGGAAGGGGAAATAATAAGACACTAGATTAATCAAGATAATCAAGTGAAGTACAAAAAGCACTAAGTAAGTTTTCTGAAGTTGTGATGCTCACTCTAGAAAGTGGGAATACCAAAAAGCATGGAACAAAACCCAAAGCGACTACTGCTCTTTCAAAAGGATGAAGCAGATGGAGCTGCGCAAGGGAGGCCAAGCCTGAACTGACCCTTCCCACTCTCCCGCTCTGCTATGATCAATGCGTTTGGAAGAACAAAGTCCTCCCTCTAGTCTCTCCCTTCCTAAAATTGTCCCTCTGCACTTCTGCGCACCTTGCTCCCCTGGGATGGTTCCACAGAACAATGTGTGACCCTCTGTGGGGTGTCCTCAGTCTCCCGGCCATGGCTGGCACCCAGCAGAAAACCCCTTTCTGTGCCTTGCCCAGCCCCACAGCACCCACTTCTTGGCCAGGGCCCCCGGTACCCCCTACAATCCCAAGAAGTTTTTCTTGTCTTCAGTTTTCCTCTGTCCCAACTCTCAAAACCACTGCCTGATGCAGAAAGGTCTTTGAGCCCACTTCCCTCCTTCCCCCACACCCCCCCCCAAAAAAA
>NDXB01011318.1:0-26621 GCA_002631895.1 Agapornis roseicollis | reverse complement strand
TGTGTTTGTTTTTTTTTTTTTGGTTTTTTTTTTTTTTTTGGGTTTTTTTGTGGGCAAAGGACTTTGTGGTAGAAAAGATGACATCTTTTCAATTTATCAAACCAGCAGCAAATTCTTGTGAAATATTAGAGCTGCAATGATCTAATCCTACTGGGAATGGAGAGATGTGTTAACTGAGGAAATATTTGCACATAAGCTCAGGATGAAAAGCAGTTCTTCACTTGTAATCAGTCTGCTATAGAGGAATAGTTATATGAATTTAATAAGAATATTCTGGAGAAAAGTATGGCAATGACTTCTTCAAAGGAGGAGCAATTTTAGTTGTCATGGTTTATGTCAAACAGTAGGCCAGGCTTCTTATATTGGCTAAGAATGCAATTAAGAAATGCTTTCCATTATTTCCATGACTTACAGCAGAGTGACAATGCAGAAGCTGGTCACATGGATGTTGGGCATTGCATGCCACTGGCACACATGCCAAGTCGAACTCCAGAGAGTTTTGAAGACACAAATAATGTAAATTATCTAGTCAAGAAATGAGTCAGTAGAGACAATATGAGGTTTTTCTGTGTACAACAAGAATATAAGCAAATATAGTTTCATCCACTGTTCACCTAAGAAAGGCAGGATATTAGGGATTGCCTTCAAGTAAGAATGGTATATAGAAATATGTGTTTGGCTTACTAAATCTCGAGAAGGATCCTGCCAGGGAAACAGGTACATGAAGTACAAGCTCTCTACAGAGCTTGTTCCTATGGACTGAATAACTAAACTTCTAAATGTTTACTCTTGAAAGGCACACTACTACCTTTTCAAAAGTAGCCTACTGAATAGAGGAACTGAGTTTCTGGGAACTGGGTCTCATGCTACTGTAAAACAAGGTTTTGCACAGGTAGATTTCTATTTTAACGTTCACAACAGGCTGGGTTAACTTTGACATAGTTCAGAAACACAAGCAACAAGATGCACAGATTTTAAGTAAAAAAATCATAGTTCTTTTATATTTAGGTTCCTTCTTTCTCTGTTAGGAAGATAATACGATTACATGCAAAACAGTCACATCAGACCTTGAGTGCAAAATTATTGCTCAAGATAAACATCCAGGCAAAAAAAAATATCCTATAAACAGGAAAAAACACTTGACTTTTTACCAAGATTCTTATCTTTGAGGTATTCTAAACTGCATGTCTGTGTGTAACCACTGGAGCTCAATTATGTAATTCTCCTTGCTGATATAAATGGAAATTTATTTTATATAGATACTTTGCAAAAAAATTCTGCTGGTCTTGTGTAAGATATGTGAGAAGACGGCGGAAACATCTACCATGCTGATATAGCCCTGCTTACCAATATGAAGGACACCTCATGCATCAATTCTTACTTATGTCCAGAACTTCATAGTCATAGACACAGTTGATGAAGTTTTATGCCTAAACACTTGGCAAAGAAAGAAAACGAACTGGTACGCAAGAGACAGCTATGTCCTCCTCTGTACAGTTAATCCAGCTGAGACAAATAGAGTTAACATTTTTAGACTGGAAATTGCTCTGGCACTGGTCCTTTAACACATTTGCAAGGTGCCCATCATGATGCACTGCACAGAGTAGGTAATATAGAGTCAGGTACAGAAGGAATTTTATCAGTGGGTTGCATTTGGTGTAGTTTAGCTTCAACCCAGATTAAAACAATCCCTTGAGAAAGGAGAGTAGGAAGGGGACAAAGGCTCCTCTCAGCCTCCATCAGGATTGGATTAAACCCAGGAAAGACAACAGGGCTCTAGAAACTTTCAGGGCTGAATAGAAGGAGCAGCCAAAGAGGAAGCCTAGGAACAAAAGCTTAATTTTAGCAGGCTTTTGAAGATGAATTTTAACTTAAGTAGGGGCTGGGATTTTCCTTTCATTGCTACCACATAACTGTTAGAAAGAAGCTAGGGACTTTGATTCCTAATTTAGTTAAGAAAATTGTAGAGGTAGGGTTACAATCTCCTAGAATTTAAATAAATTCTTGTCCCAGTGTTAACACAGGGAGATTTACTGAGGGATTTATTCTGTTCCAGTACTCATCTGTGCATGCATTTGGATGAGCTGTGTATCTGCTGAAAGGGTTGTGGTTTTGTGAGGATTCTTTGAAAAGGAGGTTATAATTGTGGTGGACTGGAATTTTGTAAAATGTTTGGTTGGATTCAGAAGGGGCATAGCGACTTTAAAATAAACAACATTTTGATCACATTGCTCTCTGTCATTCCTCAGAATATTATCCAAAGAGAACAGGAAGCTTTAGTAGGCTTTATATTTCCTGAGACAAGGACCATTTTTTATGTGTTTTGTTCAGTGCCTCTGTGCAGTCAGGCTCAAGTTCTGCCTTTAGGCATTGTTAAAATAAAAATGTTACATTAAAAGTCATGTCATATTTGCCCCACTCCAGTGAATAAGAGAAGTATTATTTTAGGATTAACAGCTAAATGTTTCTACCACCCGGCAACATCACCAGTAAAGTAATAGCACTCAAGCACCTGCAGCTCTCTTTTTCACACTCACATTCGCAATCACAGTTATGCACACTCACATTCACACTCTTTCATACACATATGCTACTTTTACCTTGCAGACATCCCTCCTTTCTTCCTTTAGGGAATATACAGGAGCAGCTGACACCTGTTCTGTATATTCCCTGTATGTTCTAAGTTGCAGGAGCCTACCTCATTCAGACATATCCAGCATCTTTATCCTTTCCCTTAGCTTGAGTTCTGTTCATCAGTGTTTGCATACTAGTCCTTGCCCTGGGGCTGCTTTTCCTTACAATATAAGTGATTTTATTCACTCCTCATGGGCATATGGACAATGATTTCTGTATGCTTTTGTCCAAGTAACCATTTATGAACACTCACCCACATATTCTGCAAGATTTCCTTTTATTTTAGCTTCTAATTTATTGTCAAAACCAGATGTAGTGACATTCCTTATCAGTCAGATCAGCAGGCAATGGCAAGCAGCTGGCTTTGCCTAGCAATATTGTTGTAACTAATAAAATATTGTATTTGGAGAGAGGAGAGTTTTCAAACTTCAGTTTGACATTACATGCCTTAAAAGTGGGTAGAGTTAAGTATGTTCATATTTATAGCATTTATAGTTCTAAATTTTAGCAGTTCCAGTTCTCTTTCACCAATTCAAAGAATCCAGAAACCAGCAGATATTCTCATCTGCTGTATCCCTTCTTATTAGTTGCACAGGTGGTGAGTCTTCTGAGGATGTGATATCACAGTATTGCTGTTTCATTGACTAAACAGAGCAGCAACGACTTCCTTAGTGCTAAAGGTGAAACCAGTTGGGCATTCTTATTTAAAGAAAGAGGTTTGGATGCAATAACAATTTGGAGTTGAGCAGATCTTGGCCATATTATTTAGTTCTGGGTTCTTTTATTTTCAACCTCAAATGAAATATTTTCTTTGTCTGATCAGCTAGTAAATGTTGCAAAATTTGGGTTTGGAATTAACTTAAGTCCCCCACACCAATTTTTTTGTGGGTCCCTAATCAGCAAGCTAAAGAAGAAAGACAGTTATTCAAAAAAGATTACCAACAAAATTGTGTTGTCTCAAATAGGCAGTTATAATGATTCAGTAATAACAACAGTATACATAAGTCATGGATAGTGCACTTAGGAGATTTATTCCAAAAGAATATGAGAAAAAATTTGGCATGCAAATTGCTGGTATGCTTGTTTGGACCTTTCACGATGTCTCTGTGGAGGAGGAGATAGAAAAATCTCTAGAAGTGGCTCCTGTGCTGACATGATCTTCCATGCTCCTACTCAAAACCTGACCCCAAGAGGAGAGACACAGACTGAACAGAGATGCAACAAGACATTCCTATAATAGTATGGCAGGTATGAAACCCCAAGGGCTGAAGAGGTAAGACTGTTCTATGTCAAAGTTTCTCCATACATATTCCTTTTTTTCTGTGCAGTTATTTAGTCCAATTTAAAAACTGGACTTTGGCCATTTGTTGGGAAGACCATCTGAGCAGTGGAACTGTGTGGGATTTGTTTAATTGGGGCATAACATATATGTAAGGTCATCCTTTACAAAATAAAGTGATTTCCACCACGTTGATTAGCTGACCCTGTTGAATAAATGGCTTATGCAGATGTTTAAAGAGCATTGTTGCATATATAAACAGAATCAATGGGCTTTTGATTTACTGAGAGGTAGTGAGGTGCTGCCTGTTATGTGTGTTCTCTGTTCCTAGTGACTTTAGTAAGCATTGACTATCACTTGAGATATGAAGAGCAGCTTATGGACTTAAACCTAAATGCACTGGAAAAACTCTTCAGCTGGTAAAAATCTGCATATCCCAGCTTCCAGCTGTTGATATTGAGTCTCCATGGCTCAGAACTATGTGTAATTCTAGGAATAATAAAATCAGTGGGCATAAACATGCTCCACATATTTTGTTAAGGACTGAATTATATTTTACGAGAGTCCATCCTAGTTCACCTTTGTTGGCATGAACTCTTTAAAATAAGGTTCTTTTGATGATGCTTAGGCTACTTTAGTCCATGCCAGATGCTCACCATGGTTCTCCCTCTAATTTATCTCATTCCAGATGGATTAACAAACAAAAGTGATGGATACACATGATGATAATGCTAAGTTTCATATTTCAGTAGTCAGGCTGTTCACTCTTCTTGTCTTGAAGGTCCTGGGAAATTAAACCTGACCCCCAAAAGATGTATGCTTTTAAATTTTGGGCTTCCTTTTAGATCATGTATCATGTAAGTACAAAATTCATTATATCATTGCTTGTACAGTCGGTGCCAAATTGTAAAACTTTTAACTAACAGAAAGGATTAGTCAATCCTTTCTGCTTCTATTAGTATCTTGTCTCAATGGCTCTGCAAGGATTGCTGCAGTCTCATTGTTTGTGAGACATGATACAGTATGGGACATGGTAAAAAAAAGTAAGGAAGCCCTTGATAATTGCCCTAGGCAATGGTATCTACATCTCAGACAGTTCGTATGGTAATTGTGTTTGTGGGAGCTCACTCTGGAACTATAAATCTCACCTCTTGCAATGGAAAGGGTTTTGAGGTGTTTTGGGGTCGCTTTTTCTGCTGCTTAGGTTATGACATTATATAAATAAAATCATTTGCTATCAAAAGTGATTCCTGCAAATGGATGAAGAAAGACTACAACTAAGGTGTAACCTTCTAGCCTACTGTAATGTAAAATGTATTTAAAATTCTAAGTCAAATAACTAATTTTAATGGTGTACCACACACATTTATTGTTGTACATCAGCAGTACCAGGATTTCACAAAATGAGCATGATATTTCTTGTAAAGTGGCACCTATGTGGGTTTTTTTTTTCTTCATACTGACAAATATAAACATTGAAAAAGAAATATGTTATTGACATAGAAATAGTATTGGTTTAGAAGCCTATCCATCTTTCTTAATATAAAATATCTGGGGAAATTAGCATGGGGCTTACACCATTTTGAAACCTGACTGGGTTTTGAATAAGTGCTTCCCTTTTTTCTGTAAATAGTGGAAAAGATATTTCTCAGCACATCAGCTGCACTATAATTATAGACTATGAAACTAAGAAATAAGATAATGGTGGAGATTGTCAGCCATAACACTTTCTGGTGAGCCACTGCTGTCATTTTTTCCCCAAAATATGACTGACATCCTTCCTTTAAACCTCCCACCCTTTATTCTTTATGTATGTTGGCACAGTGGCCCTGCAACTATGTGAAACACCATACTTTCGTTGCTAAGCACCAGGAGAGAGTGAGCCATGGGAATCTTTAGCTACAATTTGTACTGAATTTTTTGAGGCTTTCCTTCAGCATGAACAAGCAGTGGAAATTTTAACTCATCCATTGGCATGATTGATGAAACAGTGCTTGGCTTTTAGCATGTTTGGGGGCCAGTGTCTGCTGAGTGATGGCTAAATAACAGAATCACTAGACTGTCATGTATAAGGGTTTAAACAGGGCAAATCATATCTGCCATTATTAAGACAAGGCACACTTCCAGTGTCTTCAGGGAATGGCACTTTATCATGAATTAATTTGGTCCTGAATCTTCAAAGTGCCCTTGTAAATTGAAACTATTCTAATGAGAGTTGATTGAAAAATGAGCGTGGAACTTACATTTATGAATAGTGTGATTTGACCAGAAATCCGTGGGAATGCTGGAGGTGCCCAGTTCTTCTTGTCTAGAAGAATGGTAACTGTAGATGGGAATCCTGCCATCCCACACAAAATTCTAATATCTTAAATTCTGCTTTAATCTGAAAGTGAAGATGTCTACTTTATTATCTTCCTTATGTGCATTCTTTCTGCCTCACAGTCTTTTTTTCCTCTCAGGTTAGCAATTACTCAACATGTTTTTTCTTTTTACTAAAATTAAAAACACCGAAGTAATTGATAAAAACTTTAACAAATTGGAAGTGGGACTCAAGCACTTACGATCCAACTCAAGCACTTATGATCATTTTGCCATTTCTGTTAGGCCTGTCTCCAGGCCCTAGTAGATGCCAATTCACCATCTATGACCAGTTCTTACATGAAAGCTTCTCTTTGTAACACTGCAGCACAAGCACTGTTTCTTTACTTCCATTCTTTTTTTTTTCATTCCATTATTTACCAGAAGGCAAAAAAAAAAAATGCATCAGGTAATTTCAGGTAGACCACATACCAGAACAGATATTTGAGGTAATGATGAACTAGTTGATAATGGCACATCTTTACATATGTTGTATTACATCTTTAACAACTTGCGTACGTTAATAGCAGGTGCTACTGTCTGAATAGGTGATTGAAATATTTTAAGCCGTACACGTTCAGAAAGAACAAATTTTCCATGTAGTGACATATTTTTTTACCCCACAATCATTCATGCAAATATTTTTTGTAAAAATAAGAGGTATAGGAACAATCTCTCAAATATTCAGCCATTGCTTGACTATACACATAATCCATTCACCATTAGTCATTCTTACTAACGGTTATCATTATTACTTTCATACTGACACTGGTACATTCATTGAATACTTTAGAAGATTCTAGGTGTGAACTTGCTGGTTAGGAGTCTGAGGGAAAGGACAGGAAAGGATGAAGTTGCTGCTTTGCCTGTTTCACAGCTAAAGTGTTTTCTTCCTCATAAATGAGGTGTAAAGTCCCCCAAAGTGGGTTGTACTAAGGGATGAATACTAATGTCAGTAGGTTAAATGGAAAGGGGCACCAAACCCCACCAAATATTTGCCTGAATAAGCACAATTTCATGTTAATAAAATTATAAAATCTTTTCTCTAAAACATAAACAGAAATGGTTTGAAACTTATTTTTCACAAGATAGATTACAGGTTGTCAGTACAATCCACAGGGTTTTCATTCTGCTTTGCTTCAGTACAGTTTTATTTACTTTTCTTGAGATGAAAAGCTTGTTACTGGTTTCCAAATCAGGCCCTCACAATTTTGAGACTTGAAACGTCATGAATTTTGGGTTTTCTTTTCTTTGTCTCTTTATACCAGACTCTTCACAGCTTATCTGTGTCTGATATTCAAGGTTTTTTTCTAGAGCCACAAATGAGCAGAGTGAAATTCTCACTTTCTCATCTATTTCCAGGCACAGAGTCTTTAAGAAAACTGGTAGGCATTTTGAGACTCAAGAGACAATCTCAGTGGTTAGTCAATTTAACAAGGAAATCCCGGTTATGCCTTCTTAGTGAAGACAGTCTTAGAAAATTTGTATGTCAAACGCATTGGCAGAAAGTGTTAGTAGTGAATGTGCCCCTTGGTAATTAGCACAGTAGAGGACACAAAATAAATAGATGTCCACTGACATATGTACTAGATCATCTCCTTTTGACTGAAATGCACAGTGCTGAAGTGCAGAATATGGAAATCAGATACTCTCTGCTCTATGGAAAGTAGCAATTCTTTCAACATCTCTGTGTCAGCTGCTTGCTATCTGATTGCTGTGTCTGCCTGTAAGCTGTCATGTACTTGCACTTCACAGACTGCAAAAGCATATGTGGAGAACCCATTTGCTCTGATAAGTGAAGGATATATACAATGTTTGTTCTTACTAATAAATGGGATTCCCATCCCTTCCAGAACTGATATCTATAAACTGGTACTTTTTCAGTGCTTCAAGACTGGCCTTCTGTAATACAAATTTTTGGCCTTCAACCAACTGGCTCAGTTGTGTCTTTTACCATACTAATGCTGTTCTTCTCCTCTTCTCTGTTCTCCTTTTGTGTATTTATGTTAGGTAATGTCTTTTAGGAAAGTGATCTTAAATCCGTATTTCATCCAAGTGGATTATTTAATTTGAATTAAACACCAGTGTAGACATAGTGTAGCTTATGCAAATGCCAGAGGAACTTTTCTGATTGACATTATTTTGTTCTGTCTTTATAAATGGTTTGCAAACGCCTGCCATACTTGCATAATTCTTCTACTCTTCTATATGCCTACTAATTCAAAATGATGTACAACTTACTTTTGTTTGTTTGCTGTTTTGTTTATTTTTTTTTTCTCTCCTTCTTTGTCCTTCTCCTTTTTATTACTTTTTCTAATAGTTTTGGCACTCAGACAATATACCTTCCAGGGTACATTTCCCCCCCTCCTGGCAAGCCACAGGAATAGCACTTGCACTGGACTTCCCCCAGGGTCCTCTATATGATTGAATGCCCAAGCAAACGTCTACCAGTTGACAACTACTTAATCAAATTTCTGATACCCAATGTTTCCTGCTCATTGCATCAGATGGAATTTTACTGCCTTCTCTGTAATATTTTTATCTTGGGCATTCTGCTGTATTTAAGTCTTGCATTTTTCTCTGTATCAGCTTCTACCTGGTTGAGTTTCACAGGACAATATTCTTCACTGATACAGAGTAAATGGTTACACTTGAATTCTTTTGTATCAAGAAAGATTTTAATCCCTTTTCACTTCTCTTGAGGAAGGATGCTTTGCTGTGTTAAATAAGTGTTACTGCTTTCTGTATTATATTAAGCTCTGTTTTCAGACGTTTTCAGCTTTCGATTTTTGAGGGATGAGGCTAAAATCTTTGGCCTGCAAGTCATGTTTGTTAAAAAACTACAAGCTTATCCTTTAGCTTAATAGACAGAGATAATTAAGCAGGCATTGGATAACAATGTAGCTCAGTAACTGACAAAAACATATAGGATCTCTGTAATGTTTTTTCATTCACTTTTTTCATGGGTTTCAGATACTCCAACAAACCTCAGTAAGACCAAAAGACCTATGTGCTTTCTGCTTCCCTGTAAAACATAAGACTTTATGAAGTCTCATGCTTGCCTACTGGCAGCCAGCTTTTGATTGTACTCATGTTAAAGGAGGTTTCCTTGTCCTGAATCAAAGCATTTCAGATTATAACCCTTGTGTTCCAAGAGGTGGTGAGTACGCTAGGTTATGTATATATTACTTAACTACACTGTTAGCAGTATAATTGTGGAAGATTTTTAGAAACCTCTGGCCTGATCTTGCTTACTGGCTGTCACTCTGCGGCATTGCTTGGTCTCAAGAGAACAGGTGCCATATAAGGAGCAAGAAGAATCTCCTGTCTGGTGGTTACAGACATAACAGTAGTGGTCTGACTATTAAGACTAAGCCTAGATTTAGTGCTTACTTATTGTGTCACCTTTTGGAAGGAATTTATCTGAAATTGTACCAAAGGAGTGTAGGCAGAGACGAAGCTGCAGGGTCCAAGCTTCACCTGCAGACCTGCCAGCCAAACCTAGGGAAAAGACCAAAGAGCATCATCCTGTGTTTTCTACAGACTATTATAATTCACCTCAATTATTTTGTTTTATAATCATATAGTTTTCCACTCTGTTTATGTTTGACACACTTCTTTTAAACAGCAGCTAGGCAAAGACATGAAACTTGCACATTTATTTAGTGTCAAGTTAAATAAAGCACTCCTTGAAATCCCCTTCAGTTTGGTCATCCTGTCCAGCAGGACCTGCATTTATTCCTTTATCCTGATTATTCATGTACTTATACATATGAATATAAACATGAATAATTCTTGAAGGGGAGAAAATAAAATAAAAAAAAAAAGAGCTGCAAGTAAGTAGGAAACTCACAGTTCTATTAGAGATAGACCTGGAGGAAGTTACCACCTTTCTACTTCATCTTACATGCTTAACTTCTCTTTTCCTTTTTCCTCCAATTATTTTATTTTACTTTATTGGAAACAAAACACAAAGGAGGAAGTTGAGCCCCAAATGCTACAAATATGAAATATTCTGAATGGAATCTAAGCCAGAAGAGTTCAAGAAATTCAGAGGTAAGATTTCTTCAATCTTAGGCTCTTTCCTTCATCTCCTTTTAACAGTTTTCTTGCATCTTTCCTCCCCTAACACCCTTATCTTTATCTTGGGTCCCTTGTGAAAATTAATTTAGATAGGACTTCCTGATAGGGAAATTCTTCAATGTCAATTTACCTGTACAATCTGATAACTCGCTGAAATCAGTGTAGGAAATGTGTCTGTGCTCCTGGCCTAATTAACTTATATCTGTAAGACAAATATTGGCCATTGCCTGGTGCTAAATGATCATGTAATCAAAGCCTCTATCATAATTCTGAGGCACAAGGGACAAAGATAAGGGTCCAATGAGGGAAGCAGGGTTAGTCTTTTTGAATCACAGACCTAGTCCACAAGTGCATTTTCATGAGCTAGGCATGTCAGTAAAAAGAAGGGTTTGAGCAAGGAAAGGGTTGTCCGTCTTTCAGTTAGTCAGCAAAACTAGAAACATACGAGAACCTGTTACAGGACTGAGAATGTAATCTGGGATCATAAGTGTCATTAGTGCTGAGATTTCCAAACAACAAGACAGGAATTAAGAAACAGGAAGTGCTTTTACTTTGTATCTGGTGATGGGAAGATTCCACAGTCCAGTGCAAGTCCAAGCAACATTGTGGCTTTACACAGCTCCATAATATTCCAGTGTTTGGCTCTGCCATTCCTTCTGAAATACTTGGGTAGATTCTTTAATTATGTGTCCTGTGTTTTGTCTAAGGTAATCAAACAAAACACAAAAGCACCACAAAGAGGTGTGATGGAGGTGAATGATTGTATGGAATTTTGAAGATCAAGATTAGCTGATAAATATGTGGCAAAGCTTCAGCCAGCTGATACTTATTTATAGACATATCCACCAAGTATGAATTAGGTTCTGCTTAATGGTTTTGGATAGGTTTTGCTTTTAGCTCCAGTGGAAATAAGATCATATGCTTTGTGTTCCAGTCCAGGACTGCATGAAAATAAGATACATTATTTCATACAGTGTGATTTCTCTACCCTTTTCTCTGGGCTAAAATATGTTATATTACAAAAAAAAAAAAAAGCTTTAACAATTTTGCCAAGTAAGCTATGGAATGATTTGAGTTACAGTGTAGCTGGCAGTACTGTAGGCATCATAAGTAGTTAAGTTCAATATGAGATGTTGATTACAGAGTGTAAACAGTGATCTGATCCAGCTGACTTAGAAGTTGATACCAGTGCTTGCTTCACCTCCTTCTTTGCTGGCATGTGAATGTAAATCTTCAGTGCTTTGAACAGTAGGAACAGTAAATTCTCTCCCACTCTGTTAATTCTACATTTTTAATATTGTCTTTATGCAATCAGGCATTTCTTACCATTAAATTATTAGTTTAAAAATACACTTCACCCCACCCCATATCCTGATTTGTTTTGAAAAACTAAAGGTAATCTACTGAATTTATGTGTGAGGTCCAGGTTTTGTACTGAAAGTACATTAGCCTTGTTTTTTCCCTCCTTTCCTACCTGCTTCAGCCACCAGAATAGAGATACAACATGTTATGTAGATTGATGTGCTAAAGCATCTTCTTTGTATTTCTTTCTGTCAATGAAATGTTTAGATCTGGCTAACTGTGCTGTGAAACTGCTGTCCCGTGTTACCTTTCATGGTGGGTATAAATGAAGAAGAACAATGGTATGGTCCCACTGACATTTGAGGTTCAGGGATTCGTATTTATTGAAAAGAGCTATTAGAACTGATATTCCTAGAATCATAGAATAGTTTGGGTTAGAAGGGGCCTTTAAAGATCATTAGTCCACCCCTCCCCGCACTGAATAAAGACATCTTCAACTAGATCAGGTTGTTCAGAGCCCCATCCAGCTTGACCTTTAATGTTCCCAGAATGCAGGACTTTCATAACAAGCCGTTATGCATTTCTGCACTACTCCACAGTTACCATCACTGTAACAAAGAAGAATTTACACTGTTGGAGTTGCATTTGATTGACAAGCAAAAGTCAAAACCAAAGACAGGCTCTGTCCAGAAAGAAAAAAAAAGGCAAAAATAGAAAGGACGAGCAGACATGATGGNAGAAGAATTTACACTGTTGGAGTTGCATTTGATTGACAAGCAAAAGTCAAAACCAAAGACAGGCTCTGTCCAGAAAGAAAAAAAAAAGGCAAAAATAGAAAGGACGAGCAGACATGATGGGGTAGATTAAATATAGAATCTCTTGCTGCCTGCAGCTGTCTGTCTTCCTTCTTTGACAGATGTTGCTGCTTTTGAGACAAGAATGTGAATAGGTTCTTGGACCCCTGCAATTTCCAACCCAGCTTGACTTTAATTTTAGTTTATCTGTATGTACTGGTTCAGAAATTTACAGTGGCTCAAAAGCAGAATTACAAGAAGAGCAAATGTTTTTTGTTCATTGATCAATATCCATCCAACAGGTAGGGAGAACAGCAGGAGAGCTTTAGCTGCATGACTATTTGGTTCCATTGTACAACAGGGTCGACCGTGTTATGATTAAATTAAGTTATACAGCTCTAAATGCATATCTTATTTGCAATGCTGCTTCAATCTGACACTGATTTCGAGCTTTGAGGATTGTAGGTTGTATGCTCAGGAAAGAAGCATGTGCCCAGTTCTAACTAGAGTGAAATAATGTCACGAATAGATAATACAATTTTCTTTCAGAGCAACCTACTATAACTGTTACAGATCATCTAATAATGTAATATATGTCATTGGCCTGTATTAATCTCTGAGACTAGGTAATTAATGAGCAGTGTTTTATGTTTCTAGGAAACTCATTTTCCATGGTAGAATGCTCTGATATCAGCACTCACTATGTGTCCAAGTACTGTCTTCATAACTGAGTAATAACTTTGTCAGGGTTAAGTTATAGCAATGTTGCCAAAAGCCAAACAGCAGTTAGTAACACTTCTTCATTCAAAGCTGGTTCCAAGTGCAGTTTGCAACGGACTAACGGCCAAACAGCAAAAAACTCCCCCACTGTCACCCAGAAAAGGGAGGAGGGCCAATAGTGCAGAAGGATAGAAGTTTGCAAGAGCAAGGGCCAGCAGAAGGAAGAGGCTTTCTCCAAAGCCTGAGGTGCTGTTGCAGAACTACTTCACTGCTCTGCAGACTGAAGGAGAAAGACCTGTCACATCAGGAGAGACACTGGAGCTGAGTAAGGCAGCCTGATCCGCTCCCTGTGTAACAACCAGCACAACTGAAACAAGGCAACAGGTGATGGCAGCAGGTAACTGTCTTCTGAAAGGCACAGAGGCATCCATTTTCCACTCTTTAGAAAGGTACGATGCTTACTAGAGGCTCATATCAGAGGTGTCACTGAGAGATTACCAAGCCTCACACAGTCCAGTTATGATTATCTGCTGCTGTTGTTTCACATGGGTACTAGTGATACAGGCAGAAGGATACAGTCTGAGGAGTATCAAGAAAGATTACAGAGCACTGGGAGTGGTGGTAAGGGACTCTGGACCATAGGCATTTTTTTTCATCAATGCTCCTGGTCGAAAGGAAAGGGTTGGAAAGGGTCAGTTGAATCTGGTAAATCAACCAATAGTAATGGGACTGTTGCCACAGCCAGTAGTCTACTTTGACCATGGGACTTGCTTTGAGAAACCTGGTTTAATAGGGGCTGATAGGGTCAGACAGGGAGAAAAGCATCTTCAGTCATAGGCTTGACAAGCTGGTGAAGATAAATAGCTTTAAACTAAAGTTGCCAGGGAAGCAAGTTTAAGTTGCACCCTCAGCAAGTTTTCCAACAATGCCAACCTGTGCGATATGGTTGACATGCTGGAGGGAAAGGATGCCATCCAGAGGGACTTTGACAGGCTTGAGAGATGGGCCAGTGCAAACCTCATGAAGTTTAACAAGGCCACCAGAAGCAACAGAAAGATGTCATTGTGCACTACTGAAAGATATCAGTCTTTATAGTCTCTTCCAGTCATATGGCACAGTAATGGGAAGGATCACAGGAGCCATTTCAAAGCCAAGTCCTATCAACTCTGAGACTATCCTTTTTCTACCTCATTTCTTGGCATGGCTCAAAAGATATCATTCTTGGCTCAGACAGATGCAGCTTTCATGCTGCTTAAGATTTCTTTAAATAAAAAGGGGCCAAGATGTTTTAAAAGAACTCATGATTTTCAGTGCCTTAGTGTCTGGGGGCTTGACTTGACTAGTTGAAATTCAGATCTCCTGCAGGTTTTATGTTGAACTTTCAAATCAAGAAAACCTTGCAATTACTGCCTGGTTTTGAAAAGCCAAACAGCTCTTTTCCAGACTAGCTATGAAAAATTAATTTTAGTTGTTGATCCGATAAACCCAGATGAACATATATTCTGAGGGCACAGAAGGTACAGCAGGTACTGCAGCTGACTTATTGCCTGCTGGAATATCAAAGTACCTAAAATTCACCTACATTCCACTTAGTTATGTAGCTTTAAGATATTAATTAGTCATTTATAAAGGCATTTATGTGTCTCTTGTTGGTAGTTGCTACTTCAGTTTCCCTTATTTTCCTAACAGAAAAGGAAACACAGTGCTGCATTCCAGGCGTTTCTATGGTGAGACAAGAAACTGCAGCTGTAGACCTGAAGCAAAAGGGTGAGGTAATTTTAGGCCCTAGAGACTTGGTAAATACTAACCATAAAAAAGAAAGTTAAAGTACCAAAAATATACTCCTTTACATTGATGTCAGTTTTACAATGGCCAAAAAAATGTTATCTTGAGATTTGCTGTGTCTTGTAAATATATTTATGGGGTTTCAAGCATTTATATGACAGCAGTCATTTTAACTTTCTGCCCCCTTATCCCTGCATCCCCTCAGTATTTAAATACTTGAGTTCAAGTTCAAATTGTCTTAGTCCTGAGCTATCTACATTAAAGCTTATGTTTAGAGCCAAAGAGTTAAGTCTAGGGCTAACAGTGAAGGTGCAGCCTGCACAAAGAAAAGCCAGACTAATCTAACCTTAGGAGCCTCAGCCTCACCCCAACAGACCTGGACATGCTGAGGAGGAGAGGAGCTGGTGCCCCTTTAGTGTGGGCAACATCCCCCTGCCAGGTCACCCTATTGCTGAATGAGATTGGTTAAGAGGAGAGAGAGAAGCTAGCCTTGTCCCTTTTCTGCATCCAACTTTGCACTGCTGAGGGACAAGCAGACTCAGTCCTTGTGGATATGGCATTGTGTGTTGTCTCCCACAGCATGGTTGAGATACAGTCCACCCTCCATGTCAAAACATCTCCTATACATTCATGGAATTAATTATTTACCATCAGCCTGACATGATTTTGGTGGGGTAGGTAATGCGTAAACCAGAATAAGAGGCAATTGAAAGCTTTTGGCATTACTTGATATAGGTTGCTGCTTGTAACTGTAGAAACTATTTCCACTGTGGAATTAAGAAGCCAGAGCTAACCATTACACTCCTCATGAATTGCTTGGGAAAAGACAGTTGTCTCTGAGTGGTAACAGGAGAAATGCTGTTGTTACACGATGCAATCATTACACAAAATTCATAATGCTGAGAGAGATCACCAGAATCTAGTGCTAGAAAAGAAGCTTAAAACTTAACCTATTCAGTCACATTCATACTAGATGGCCCTGAGAATCCTGAATTGACTTCTGTAAGCAGCCTGGTGGTAACGTGTGAAATAGACATTTGAATCTCTTAGGGTTAAGACTACATAAACTGGAATATGAACAGACAGTCTCAAATATAATTCCTTGAAGAAACAACCCTTACTGAAGCAGGATGGTTTCTTCTAATATTTCTTTGTCCACCAGTCTTGGAAGATTTTTGGTGACCAGGTATAATGATACTCTCATTTGTGTTTTCACTATACTACTCAATACACTGTTTTAGGTTGACTTTAAGGATCAGTGAATGTGCAGCCTTGGAACAGTGTGCAGACAGAATGCCCTTATTTGAGATGACATCATCTTTTGCAGAGAATTGCTTCAAATTTTCATCACTTTTCAGAACAAACTGAACAGTAGCAAAATTCTTCACAAGACATGCATTTTCTGACTAAAATCTACCATTTGACTTTGGAACCTTAATACTATTTAACAAATTAATTATTTAAGTGTATGTGCAGTATTCTAAAGAGTCTCTGGGGGATGATGCTGAAAATCCAAAGTCCAGAGAATGACAAGTTCAGAAGCTTATCTATAGAAAATTAACCTGAATGAAATGCAGTTTTGAAGGGCAATATTCAGGGTGGAAAAACAGTGCCAAAAAAAAGTCTTGGCCTAAAATATATGATGAAAGAAATTATTGAAGAGGAATGAAATTATTTATAGAAAGCAGACATAAATAATTTCTTCACCTTGGAGTGTGCAAGGTTATTATAAAATTATAGAACATAATAAACAAAAACATTATAAAATTTTTAAAAGAAACAAAAAATTACTATATGAACGTTAGGCATACCTGCTTTTATCATACTGCTGAAGTGTGAAAGAAAATGAGGATTCATCTTCATTTCATCTCTTACAAATCTACAAAAGAATCTACTAGCAAGTTTTGTAAAATTTTTAAGGCAAGAAATTGGCTCCCAATACAGTATAAATGTATTACAGGAATATTGTGTCCAGTTCGAGGTCCCTTCCAACCCTTAGGATTCT
Organism: Agapornis roseicollis; assembly: GCA_002631895.1. Lineage (NCBI taxonomy): Eukaryota > Metazoa > Chordata > Aves > Psittaciformes > Psittacidae > Agapornis > Agapornis roseicollis. Next base: position 9,661 of record NDXB01011318.1, on the reverse strand, counting down.
GTGATTCTGTGAATAGACATATTGAAACAAAACTAGTCAAAGTTAGAATTCATATAGAAATACAGGATTTTACAGTGGGAAATAAGGATTTCACACAAAGCACTATTCAGGATATATTTTGAAATGCTCTTGCTTGACTCAGGTAAATATATTGCTCTAGTCAAACACAGCTGAAGGGGCATTTGGTGGGTAGTATAAACCACTTGAGAAACAGGAAACAGGTAAACTCAGATCTGAATTATGCTGTCTCATACATATTAAGGTTCAGTTTAATTTTCTCTGATTTCATCTGTCCAGAAGTCAACTGTTTGGTTGAAGGTAGTCATCAAATCTACCTCAGTCATTAGCAGAGAAAGATGGCTACTTCCAGAAGATTTTCCTCTCTGACAATAAATGCCTATTTTATGCCCATGCATTTTCTTGTATTTCTGCACTTCCTGTTGTGGGAGACCAAGGAACATGATAAACCCATGCCAAATAAAGTCAACTTCAAGACTTCTTTTGCTCATTTCAGTGGGAGCTGAATCAGACCCAGTAAACTTGTAGCTTGGAGTGTCTTGTAGGAAACTTCAATTTTGTCCCTCTCTCCAACACAATCATAATGAAAAGCAAACTTTCATTTTAGGATGTATTCTTAGTTATCCTTTCTTGGCTTATCTACTTGTCTAGGACTTTCACTTTTAGATATCATGACATTTCTTCCTCCCCAGGTTTCACAGTGACATAGATACCAAGTGGATAAAATGCACAGATCATCCATTTCCTGTCCTTAGCTCTCAGAAAAAAAATAATGAAAACCCTTCTACCCCTCTTTCTTTGAAGTCAGGAAAGCAAAGTGATGGAAAATAAATACAGCAGAGAAATACTACTATGACTGTATCAAAAAAATCTCCACGGGTAGGGGTGGAGGAAGGGAATTAACATGACATTTTCTATTAATTTTGCATTTAGATGTTTTACAAGACTTGTAGCTAGAAACCTGAATCCTGGCAGAAAGTGAAAATATATCATCAATTCAAGAAGGCTACCTAGGATAGCAAGGAACTTTTTGGTATCAATTGCCAGGTTGAAAGAGATGATCCTGCCCCTCTACTCTGCTCTCATTGTGTGCAGTTCTGGTGTCCTCAACATAAAAAGGACATGGAGCTGTTGGAACAAGTCCAGAGGAGGACCACGAGGATGATCAGGGGACTGGAGCATCTCCCATATGAAGACAGGCTGGGAAAGTTGGGGCTGTTCAGCCTGGAGAAGAGAAGGCTGCATGGAGACCTCCTAGCAGCCTTCCAGTATCTGAAGGGGGCCTATAGGGATGCTGAGGAGGGACTCTTCTTTAGGGACTGTAGTGACAGGACAAGGGATAATGGGTTCAAACTTAAACAGGAGAGGTTTAGATTGGATCTAAGGAAGAAATTCTTTCCTGTGAGAGTGGTGAGGCACTGGAATGGGTTTCCCAAGGAAGTTGTGAGTACTCCATCCCTGGCAGAGTTCAAGGTCAGGTTGGACGAAGCCTTGGGTGTCACAGTTTAGTGTGAGGTGTCCCTGCTTATGGCAGGGGTTGGAACTAGATGTTCTTAAGGTCCTTTCCAACCCTAAGTATTCTATGATTCTATGATTCTGTGAAACATCTCAGCAATAGAAGGCTCAGTCCAAAACTTTTAGTATGAGATAATACTTGTTATTGACTTCACTGGTGTTGTNCACTGGAATGGGTTTCCCAAGGAAGTTGTGAGTACTCCATCCCTGGCAGAGTTCAAGGTCAGGTTGGACGAAGCCTTGGGTGTCACAGTTTAGTGTGAGGTGTCCCTGCTTATGGGTTGGAACTAGATGTTCTTAAGGTCCTTTCCAACCCTAAGTATTCTATGATTCTGTGAAACATCTCAGCAATAGAAGGCTCAGTCCAAAACTTTTAGTATGAGATAATACTTGTTATTGACTTCATCCATTGTGTTCAAATCAACAAGATACTTCAGATTCATAATCTCAATTTCTTTGCTATGTTAGAGCCTTTTAAAAATATTTAGAAAATGATAGTCTGTGAAATAACGATGTCAGTGGCTGAAAAGTAATTACTTTTCCCCCTATGTTGGGTTAAAAAGATCTCATCATGAATAGAGAGAATTTTGACATCCCTACCTTGAGTCATTCCACAATTTTTGATGATCACAGTATTATTTCTCTTAGCACGGATAAACTGCTTGCTCTATTTGTAAAAGTAACCAGCAGGTCTATTCATATTTCAGATATTCCTCTCTTGATGGAAATGCCTCTTTCACTGTTTTAGGGTAAACAGTTCAGATGGGATTGAGTTCTTATAATAAAAAGCTTTAAAAATAAACAGTCTTTTGACATGGATGGGAGAAGATGAATTTTAGATTTCTGCCAGCTACTGCAATGGACCCTGAAAGCAGACCCTTCAGGCTTCTACACTCTGCTAATTCAAATGCACTGCATGTCTGTATTGGTAAAAGCTGAACTACTGTATTTTGCAGTTACTCAGCCTCTTCACTCTCCTTGCCACTAGCAAATATAAAAGACCTTCATCTTTTCCTCAGGAAGAAAACAAAACAGAGACATAACCATAAGGAGCTAGGATCACTTTCACTACCAGAACACTATAAATAAGGAACTTGAAATATGTCCTGCACCCAGGCAATATTTCTGCAGGGCTTTAAGTAATGGCTGTCCTGAAAGTCTCCTGTGTAGCAAAAATCTCAACACACAGAGATATCTCCATGAAACACTGTGGAAAGTAGAGCATTATGGGTACATGCGTGGACGAGAGATAAAATCTAAAGAAAACCTATCTGCTAAAACTGTACAATCACTGGTATATAAAAATGTGCACACTGAATATCATATTTAAGCTGGACAAAAAGCTCATCATAAATCTACTAACAAGGGCCAAACTGCAAATTTGCAAACAGGAACTCAAAAGCAACCCTGAAACTACAGAAAACAGCATTACCATTCAAATCTGTCAAAGAAAAAATTCTATGAATAATGAAGCACACATATACCTAGGGATCTTCTGGGACTTTATGAAACAGTAAATCAGCTTGCTGCCAAAGTTGCTTTCCAGCATTGCCAGATTTACAATAAACTATGTGGTAGTTATTAGCCTTTGAGGTTGTGAGTTATATTGGAAAGCAGATGAATGCCAAGCAATCTAACTATGCGGGGTTTTTAATTGTCAGTGTGCGTACTACTCACAAAACAAAAAGATAAAACTAAACAAGCATGTACTGGAAAACATGATCAACAGTCTTTTTTACTTCCTTATAAACATTGGCTATCACAAATTCTACTGTTGCTTTTCCATTCAAATGATTCAAATAAAAACCTAAATTAAAAAAAAAAAGAACAAGTTACTTCCAGGGCTCAGAATTGCTAAGAAATGGTTCAGCCTGTGAGCTTAGGAAACTGATAAGCAAATGGTAAAATGGATTGTGATGAGTAATCAGAAATCTATGGACATTTCAAATGATGCTGCAGAGAAAACACTGTGAGGAACAGCAGCAAATAGCATGGAGGTTGCCATGGCTGTAGTCCTGATGCTGATGCTCCTGAGCCAGTTTTGACAACATGGAAGTAAAATTAACTAGAGGGGAAAAAGGACTCACTGATTCAGTGTGAGGAGTGCATGTCTGTATAGTCAAAACTGCTATGACTGAAGCGAGTAAGAATGTGCATACTAAAATGACTAACATCGGGGTGTACCCTTTATATCCCTTATTTTCTATTATAGCCCCTGCTTTGAAATATATATACTATCCAGTGCAATAGCTCTTTCATACTGTTAAATAATCCTAAGGAGCTGTTTGCAAATGAAAAAGAAAAAAAAAAAAAACAAACCCAAACCAACAATATTTTTAATAAAATAGAACTGTTATTACAGAACTTGCCAACTTCTCCACAGATGTTGAATAGGCCTCGCTAAAGAGCTTTTTATACAGTATATTTCCCCTGTATTTACCTCTTTCCCTCATTTTCTGTGTATGCAATGAGTGAATGTGTGTGCATGTGCACACAAATGTGGCACACTGAAGGCAGTTACATTTTCCATTTAGATTCTTCTTGCCCTTTTGGTAGCGAAGCTGGGAAATATTATGTTACACAGAAAATTTTACTCCTAATAAAAGTAACTCCTTCTGTGACTGCCTTCTGTGCACATTTTGGACCACCATGTGTTTTAATGAATTTCCACTTTTTCTTGTAATGGAACACTGTGAGGCAGCAGGTAACAGTACCAAGCCTGAGCAAGACCCTGTTCCTCCCCATGACTGCACAGGACTGCATTATGCTATGTTATGCTTCTGATAATGTCCTAGTCAGAAGAATACCACATGTTGCAGAAACACTTCAGAAATTTCTGCTCTGCCATTGGCTTTGGCCAGGTGTGTTCACTGAACCTCAGTTATGCCACTTTACAACTGCCTCACTGTTTTCCTTTCTCTTTTATATTTCTTCCCATCTGTTCTTTAAATTATTCACACACTTTCTCTTGATTAATAGGTGGCATTCATAGTATATATTTTCTCACTGTCTTCATTGTAACTTTGAAGGGAAGGTGTGTCCTTGTCTGCATCTTTCCCTTAATGATCCAACGAGCATGGAAAATTGCACATTCAATTCTTTTCACCTTGGGTGACCTTCAAGTGGTACAGTGAATAAAAAATAATACCTAAGGGAAGACATAATGGGCAGGAGCAGAATAGCTAGGTGGGTTCTTGTTCTGAGGAGATTATAATTTATGTACTTTATCTAATTTTAAATTAGATTATTTTAAAATTTAATGCCCTTAAAATATCTTTTTTTTTAAAAAAATTATTATTATTTTTATTTAAATGGCTCATTTATTCCTGGATGGCATGAACCGAATAACACATTTTAATCTACCAGTCATAGGCTTGTTCATCAGTTCATGATAGATGTACTCTCTTGAATTATTTTTTAAAAATGGATTTTGCAAGGGAGTATGCAGGATGTTAATAAGTAAATTCCTACTTGTGTGGAGATGAAGATCCATTCCAGCACCTTGACATATCCCAGATCACTGTTTCTACTGCTGGAGGGAAGGAATGGCATCCAGAGGGACCTTGACATGCTTCTGAGGTGGGCTGATGCCAACCTCATGAAGTTTAACCATGCCAAGTGCAAGGTCCTACACCTGGGTCAGAGCAACCCCAGGCAGAGCTACAGGTTGGGCAAAGAGGAGATTGAGAGCAGCCCTGCCGAGAAGGAGTTGGAAGTGGTGGTAGATGAGAAAATGAACATGAGCGGACTGCAGTGTGGGCTTGCAGCCCAGAAAGCAACCTCACCTGGAGCATTGTGTGCAGTTCTGGTGTCCTCAACATAAAAAGGACATGGAGCTGTTGGAACAAGTCCAGAGGAGGCCACGAGGATGATCAGGGGACTGGAGCATCTCCCATATGAAGACAGGCTGAGAGAGTTGGGGCTGTTCAGCCTGGAGAAGAGAAGGCTGCGTGGACCTCCTAGCAGCCTTGCAGTATCTGAAGGGGGCCCATAGGGATGCTGAGGAGGTACACTTCTTTAGGGACTGTAGTGACAGGACAAGGGGTAATGGGTTAAAACTGAAACAGGAGAGGTTTAGATTGGATCTAAGGAAGAAATTGTTGCCTGTTAGGGAGGTGAGGCACTGGAATGGGTTGGCCAGGGAGGTTGTGAGTGCTCCATCCGTGGCAGTGTTCAAGGCCAGGCTGGATGAAGCCTTGGGTGTCACAGTTTAGTGTGAGGTGTCCCTGCTTATGGCAGGTGGGTTGGAACTAGATGATCTTAAGGTCCTTTCCAACCCTAACTATTCTATGATTCTATGATTCTATGATTAGTTAAAAGACAGAAACTCCTAGTGTTCAGTATTCAGCATTGCCTGATTTGAACAAAACCATGTTGACAACTATATGGTATCTAAAATTGTGATGTTTCCTCAATAATAACATCACTAGCAGCACTTCTTGCATCAGTTTAATAGTAATGGGAGACTCCTCAGGAAGGAGGCCAAAAAGTAAATATATTTTACTAGCAGAAACCTCATTAAGTCAACTGGATAGCCCTCTCTTTCATAAAGGCTGCCTTCAAGGACATTTAATTAAAGGAGAGCAGTTTGTTAACAATAAAAGCTGGAATTTGCCTTGGAAAAGGACAGAAGGTCAAGTGATGGCTTGGCAAGCTGATATAACCACATCACTAGCTGTGAGCTACAGTAAGATCTAAGCAGAGCCAGCAACTTCAGTTCCTGCTGGAGAAAAATGATCCATTATAAAAAACGCCATCATAATTCATAAACAGTTCCTGGTTCCACCCAGAAGGTGCTTAAATTTGGAATTTCACACTCCCTTGACTGTAGTCCAAAACATTGATGACTGCTAAGGCAACTTAATTAAAAAATAATATGAATACACCAAGATTTTTATGCCAGGAAATAAGTTTGGAGGCCCACTGTACGATAAGGAAATGACTTAAAGTGTTACAATCCAGAAGTTCATGGATGGAAGCTGTGAGATTACAGCAGGAACAACTAAAGATAAAACAGATACATTTCTGATTACAATAAAAGAGCAAATACTTTCTAATGGATAACATGCTGACTTTAAAATGGCTAGCACGTATTTATAAGTATCATCTTCAAGCATTAGTTTTCAATATTAAAAGCTAACTTTAAAAACCAAGATATTGTTAAACCACACATATTCAGATATAAGAAAGAAGTAGAAAGACGTACATATTTATATAAACTACGCGTAACTCCGAGGCACAGCTTTCTTGTACTTAGGTGTGCATACACATAATGAAAGGAGCAAAAGATTACCAATGAGAAAATAGTATAACAACTACTCATCTTAATACACGGAAGACAAATATTACTAATCTAAGGATAGATTTTGGAATGTCTGTGTGAGTCTGGGATGGTTTCGTGGGTAGTAAAGTCTGGACTGAATCACCCTTAGCATGTATCAACAAGATCTTTAAACCACAATACATTGACAAATAGACTCTACATATCACTTGCACTAGAGAAAAAATACTTTGCAAATATGTAATCATTTTCAAACATGTACCTGGGACTATTCTTCCACTGAAATGTGTCTTAATTACTGTAAGTCATTATAAAGATTTCATATGATGTCATACAAATTTATAAAGATCTTCGTAAGGTTTCAAAATGCGCATTTTTAATTCCCAAACTGCAATTTATGGGGAATGAGAATTTTCTCCTAAAACCAGCTTAAAAGTGTTATTTCTATTCCTACAAGGCAACAAAGCGTTGCACTTTGAAAGGGTATCTTTCTATTTATGTTGAACTTAATTATGCATTTCTAGAGTAAGTAAGGAATTGAGTACCCTGAATAACTCTGAGTGACAACATTAGCATATTAATATCATTCTTAGATTTGCCTATGTTCACAAAATAACTGATTCTGGAAATCTGTCCACTGGAAGTCAGCCACCAACATTGCTTCTAAGGTACAACAAACTCAGCTTTTAAATCTATTTCTAGTAACTTTGTAAATGGCTATGAACCACCCTTGGTTTTGAGATAAGGTAGATGTTGCATGTGTCTAGAAAACATGTCACTTGTGAAATGCCTGAGATCAGATGATTTAAAGAAATTCTGGAGCAGGCTGCAATAATGTTGGAAATATTGTCAAAACAAGTCTGCAACCATAATTGCACATTTGCTGTATAATGATGTACTGCTCATCTTAAGGAATGTCACTGCAAGTGGGAACATTATGCAGATGGCCAGGTTCAACAGCCATGATCGTGTAAGCATGAACCCTTCTTGTTTTATTTATGAGCTGAAAATTCATCCCAAGGCTTTCTATTGTTAAGTGGTTACCACAAATGTTGCAACACATTTGCCAACATAGCCTTGAAGATAGACCTCTGATGCGCTATTGTTGCCAGAAAGATGCCACAAAATCTTCAGCTCTTCTTAAATAAGGATTCCAGTGCTTCTGGCTTTCATTCATAAACAACAATGACTCCAGCTGAGCTCAGGCTCTGATTGCAGCCTGCTATTACAAAACTCTGTGTTAGCAGTCATATTCTTGGATATTCCTGCAGCCATCTGTCAGTCAAAAGCCTATTACTGAAGAAGTGATGATGTAAACACGAAAAATATTCACTTAGGAAAAGCTGACTTATGACCAGCCTAGGAATGAAAGGCTACATTTGGTTTCCTTTGGTTTCTGAAGAGCTTCTGAATTTGGGCTTCCTTTTCTTGCACTTGTTTTAAATGAATGTTCCCATTGTTGCTTCCTTTGCTGACAACTGAGATGTATTTGTTAGGAGGGAAAGTAAGAGGTCTTCCAGTTTTATCTCTTAAGTTTTGGTAAATTAAAGTTGGTATCACCTCTGCCTGGAAAGGTAAGATTAAGAACTCCAAGTGAAAATCAAAGGTAACTCTTAAATTTTCTTGTGTATAAATTTTGAGATCTCTAAGCATATCTCTAAGCATATCTGGCATGCTTTAAAGCAACAGAAGTAACAAAGTTTCTGCTTAGACTTAAACGATACCAGCATGATTGTTTTTTTATTATAAACAATGGCCATCTATAAAGTTATAAGAGGAATTCTCCATCTCTCCATTGTGGTCTGAACACACAAACTCAATCTTTGGACAATACAGTCTTTAACTGATGAAACAGTGTTTTCTCTTTTATCAAAAAATATTAATCAGGACATCAATAAATCTTCTCAAGTTCTTCTGTACATTCCCCACCTTTGACTACCTTCAATCCAAAACTTCTCTATAACCATTATTCTTACCAGGTTATAGTGTTTACCTTACCTCATCTCTTACCTGAGTTTGGTATAATTAAGCTTGCTGCAAATGTGCGTAGTAGGGAGGAGTAGTATTAAGTGAAATGAAAGTCAGCAGGGTTGGTTATAAAACTATAAGTACTTTGAGGAAAAGACTTTTATTAAATCCTTTTGGTGTTTCTGAACTGTGTATGAGACACCACTTCCATGTCTCATTGAAAATGTACACTGACATTACTCATCCCATACAGAATGCTGCCTTTCCATACAATGTATAACAAGTCTTAAAGAAATGGAGCTATATATAAGTATTTACAGAAATGTCTAGTGTCAACCTTCCCTCCACTGAATTCAATAGGAGATTTGTCTTTATGGACAGATCTGAAAGCTTTGGGAAAATACTTCACTCCTCAAAATGTAAGAAGAATTTAGGTTGGTTCTGACAAGAAATATATTCAGAATCATTTTGGCTATTGCACTCCTTAAGCTTTAAGGACCTTTTGTTCTTGATAGAACTCAATTAGTTCTGATAAATTATCATTTCCTTTCTGGGAGGCAAAATACTATTGCTTCTTATGTTTGCTTTGAAATTTTTATTACTAATATTGGCAGGAGTGTTTCTAGGCATTTTATATCAGGAACTCTGAAATGAGAATCTAACAGCTTCATTAGAGCTCACTTAAAATTAAGCCAAAGGAGCCATAAACATGCACTATCTGTGGTCAACAAGAAAGCACTCATGTAAAACTGAGTCCCTTGACAGACAAATTCCAGTTGTGTGGAGGATGCCTGTTTCTAAGGGTCATTCCAGAGATCAGCAAGTTTGCTGATGACACCAAGCTGTGTGGTTGGGTGGATGCACTGGAGGGAAGGAATG
>NDXB01011316.1:44332-65396 GCA_002631895.1 Agapornis roseicollis | reverse complement strand
TTAAAAATTTATTTCTTTAGCAGTTAAGCAAAAAAAAAAAAAAAAAAAAAACAACAACAACAATGAGCTGATATCATTTTAACTGAGCCTCAAGCAGCTCCTGATGTATTAACCTAGAGTCCCACTAAGGTTTCTTTTTCCCCGTTTAGTTTCTACACCTCTTGTTTTAGTTTCATTTTCTGGCCTCCTGTAATACTTGAGCTGAGTCAGGGGAATAGAAAAGAAAGGTTTGTTGTACATCAGAAATAAATCACAATTCATAGTTTCATGAAGTCATGGAATATCTGCTGTAAGATTTAAATCAAGAAGCTACAGGTGATGTTCTTAATTCTGCAGCCCTTTTTGAGGATGAACTACACTAAACAGAACGTATTTTTGGAAATACTCATGAGGATACCTTAAAGAAAGATACAAGTGCACTGAGAGCGAAAGACGAGAGTGAACAAAGTGGGCAAAGAAAAGAGAATCCATTAACTATCAACACCAAATCAAAATCCTCCAAAGAAACCTACAACCTCTCTGCGCTGAATGTGGCATTAAAGCACAGTTTCCAGTCTTCTTATATTCTTTTCATATCTAGTGATGTTTACAGAGACTTGCGGAGCTCTCAAGGAAATAAGTTGTTAGTGTTTAAATCTCGGCACACAGCAGGTGGAAGGCAAAACTGCCTCACAGAGAGAATCCAAATATAGCAGGATTTCCTTCATTATTTTAACTGCAGAGGAAGCTACTGTTGCTACTCTGTAATCTACAATCTCCAGCTACTGCAAGGCCAGTCTGATCACACAGATATTTACTCCACAATATATATACACAAGAAATATTCAAGCTGACACCAGGATGAAGGCAGGATGAAACCCCACAGAACATTTAACAGAATTGAAAAGATGAAAACATAAATGTGCTTTCCACAAGCACATCCATGGTGTAAGAGGCGTTCTCAGCTGGTTATTCTGTAGAAGATAAATCAAAAAGGTAAACAGCTGAGGAGTGCCCGCAAGTACCAGAAGTAGGAGTGCAGCAAGAGGAGACAATGGCACAGCAGAGGCACTGCCAGACTTGAAAGCCATGTAATGCCACCTATTTATTATTTCAAGGACAGAATTATTTCTAAATCACAAAGCAGCAGCTATGAATAGCCATCGAAAATACAAACACAGACCTCTTTTGATGAAGGGGTCTGAGAGGGAAATGATTCAGGCCCAAACATTTCTAGAAGACAACACCCATTCCTTGCTGCTATTGTTATTTTGTTTACATGCAACCTGCAATTTTCTATTTAGAATTACAGCCTGGTTTGGGTTGGAAGGGACCTGGAAATCATCCAGGTCAAACCCCCTGCCATGGGGCAGGGATACCTTCCACCAGACCAGGTTGCTCCAAGCCCCATCAAACCTGGTCTTGAACACTGCCAGGGATGGAGCAGCCACAGCTCCTCTAGGCAACCTCAGAGTGAAGAACAACTTCCTTATACCTCATCTCAATCTCCCCTCAATCAGTTTAAAGCCATTCCCCCTTGTCCTGACACTACATGCCGTTCTCTCCAGCTTTCTTGTAGGCCCCTTTAGGAACTGGAAGCTGCTCTAAGGTCTTTTTTTCACTTTAAACTTGAAAACTGTAAATAGGTCTATAAACTGCATAAGGCCTGCCTCAACTCCATTCAAAGGATCTCAGTGGTGCAACTGAATTCAAGGGTGCTAAGCACACGATCATATACTATACTGCACAGAGACATGACTGTTCATATCCTTATGTGATGCTGAATAAGGAAAAAAGTGCAACCAAAGCACAGTCCAAAGTTCACAGAACTCAACTGATATATTCCTATCACCTTACGCAAAGTCTGGAACAGGCACATGATTAGCGCTTGAGTCAGACACAGAAGCACAAAGTGATCTTTGCAGAGCTCTCAAAGTATCTCATAGTGTAACTTGTGCAGAGAGCTGGGTAACATCCAACACTGCAAATCAGGAGATGCACCTTTGTGTACCTCCATGCAAAACAGCAGCCTCTAACTGGGGGCCAGATCAAAGGCTCTTTGAAAGCCCTCACATAAAGCGACTACCTTCATTTTCCTTAATATCACCACTTATTTCTGCATCTTCTACATTAAGCCCTTTCAGAATTATCCAAGTTGGGAAAGTTGGGACTGTTTAGCCTGGAGAAGAGAAAGCTGCGTGGAGACCTCATAGCAACCTTCCAGTATCTGAAGGGGGCCTACAAGGATGCTGGGGAGGGACTCTTCATTAGGGACTGTAGTGACAGGACAAGGGGTAACGGGTTCAAAACAGGGGAGGNGGACAAGGGGTAACGGGTTCAAACTTAAACAGGGGAGGTTTAGATTGGATATAAGGAAGAAATTCTTTCCTGTTAGGGTGGTGAGAAGCTGGAATGGGTTGCCCAGGGAGGTTGTGAGTGCTCCATCCCTGGCAGTGTTCAAGGCCAGGTTGGATGAAGCCTTGGGTGGCATGGTTTAGTGTGAGGTGTCCCTGCCTACGGCAGGGTGGCTGGAACTGGATGAGATTAAGGTTCTTTCCAACCCTAACCATTCTGTGATTCTATGATTCTAAGTGGAATTCTTTCTCCACCTCAGGGATAATACACATAACTAGAAACTAAAGAACTACTTTCAACAATACTGATGAAACACATAATTTCTTCTTGTCAGAATTGGAAGAAACATATCACTGTTCTTGAAAACAACTTAGCTTGACATATCTGATAGTAAAAAAAAAGAGTTAGTTTATAAATCTGGATTTTTTATTTAATTTTCTTTGGGTTATAAATAACAGCAAGTTAATATTGTTTTCAATTTTTGACAGTTATAATGTTAATTACATGTACTGGATTTTATAAATCAATACTTCTTACATAAAGTGTTATTTAAGTTGCCAAGTCTAGCAACAGATCAATGCATTTTACTGTTCTTGCTAACATTGATGGATAACATACATCAAAAGGATACATAAAGGAAAAATAAAAGATTTAATAAAAGAGAAGTCAGACAGGGTTAAATCACTGTTAGGCAAAGAGGGAACTTAATAGTGTTTTGAAAATAACACCATAACTTCATTAAGGTTTGAAAGGTTGTGTTCTTGCTTTGGTTTTGGGGGGTTGGGGTTATGTTGGTGGTTTTTGTTAGCTTAGGACTTTATGTTTTGTTTTAAATGGCAAGGCCTGAAGCAATTCTAAGCAGACTGCTCTGCATACAGAACTACTGTATAAACTCTGTGTATCCTATAGGATGTAGAAGCAATGAAGTACATCTCCCAGACTTCAAGTATATTCTTACTTAAGCACCATATTCCTACATTCAGCTCACAGTACCTCTACCTAAACATGCTACTATGTGATTGCAATAAATAAAGCAGAGTTGATGATGTGAAAGCAGAGTTAATAATGGACAGCGTCTTGGGTGGCATGGTTTAGTATGAGGTGTCCCTGCCCATGCCAGCGGGGTTGGAACTGGATGATCTTAAGGTCCTTTCCAACCCTAACTATTCTATGATAATCACTTTACTATTTGCAAACATGCTCTGGTTAATGAGCTTCAAAGTCTAAAGGATGTACAAGTAAGATTTTGGTCATAAGTCAACTTCAAAGATTGCATTCACTGCACTCTGAACACTGATAAAAGAAACTCATTCTAAGAGTTAGTACTAATGTACCTGAACATCTTGAAAGGCTATCCAACTCACAGTGTTACCAATAATCATTATTTGTGCCATTTGTAAAGAAGACATTGTGTTGAAATCAGGGAATTCCAAAGAATTGAAAGTTATTCCTCTGTATGGAACAACAGCAAGTCAATAATATTGATCGAAACCCATTATCAGAAGATCGTGTATATATGGAATGTATAATTATGTAGTGAAATAGAAGGAAAAATTGTCTTCCTCCTAGAGTAGAGAGATTTTACAGGACACAAGTACTAATTACACAATATATTACATCCAAATCACAGAACAGGGAAAAAAAATCTTGTTACATAAAAAACTATCATGAGGAGGAGCTTTTTACAGTTACAAAAAATTAAGGAATGTAAACTTGAAGAAGTGTTATCCTTTGGAAGCAATTCATGCCATCATTATATTTTAGTGCTATTTATCTGACTAGAAAATTTAAAGACACCTCTGTGTTGTATCACCACAGCATTAAATTAAGTACAAGTAGGCTCTACTTCATTAGCTCTATTACTCTAGACAATAGTCATGAGAAGCAGCAAGTAATGACTACCATCTACCAGTTGTGTTAGCATGTTTGGGGAAAAAGCTAACAAACCCAAAAGGAGTAAGTGAAAAAGAGTGGTGAGTCTAAGTTAAGGAAAAAAGACAATTTATAAACTTTCCCTTACACCTAGCTGGAAGAAGATTTAGTTAAGCAAACTGTTTAAAGACAAAAAATGAAGCTGCTTAGTCTACCAGCCAAGGCATGTCTCTGAGGGCAGTGATACCTCTAATGAGGCTGCCAGTTAATGCAAGAAAAGGCAGAAGATCGTCTTCAGAATTTTGAGCATTTTGTCTCAGACAAAAGACTTCCCTTCACAAAAGCCACTCTGCTGAATTGTTGAAAGGAGGGTGGGTATAAAAGAGAGAGTGGATCAATTTGTTTAGGTAAAGTTTGGATTTGTAAGCGTGATATAATCTCATGCAAGCCCCCAGTCACCTTAAAGAGATGAGAGATACTATCCAAGTGAAATGATGCAATTCTGCACATGCAACCTTTCTGTCCAGCTTTATACTGAAAGTCAGAAAACAGGAGGAATTCATGGAGACCTCATAGCAGCCTTCCAGTATCTGAAGGAGACCTATAGGGATGCTGGGGAGGGGCTCTTCATTAGGGACTGTAGTGACAGGACAAGGGGTAAAGGGTTCAAACTTAAACAGGAGAGGCTTAGATTGGATATAAGGATAAAATTCTTTCCTGTGAGGGTGGTGAGGCACTGGAATGGGTTGCCCAAGGGAGTTGTGAATGCTCCATCCCTGGCAGTGTTCAAGGCCAGGTTGGACGAAGCCTTGGGTGGCACGGTTTAGTGTGTGGTGTCCCTACTTATGGCAGGGAGGTTGGAACTGGATGATCTTAAGGTCCTTTCCAACCCTAACTATTCTATGATTCTATGAAAGAATGGCTGAGAGATACAACACAGAAGACCTACTTACAGAAATACAATATAAAGCTTAGTCCCATCTCACTGGTGCAGTAATATACAGGTTGTCAAAGAAGAAAACAACCACCACACTCCTACATGTTACACTTATTATACTATATCATAATCCTGCTTTCTTACAATAGAGCTCAGAAGCACCTGATCATTTCTGCTGGTGCCTAATCAAATAAACGCAGATAGTTTTGCTAAATCCTGCTTAGCAACGTTCAACAAATAAAGAGCAAATCTGTTCTCTGAACCTAGACAACCTGACAATAATGAAGATGTATATTCAGGCGGAATATGGAATAAGCCTGAGCCTCAATTCATGGGAATTCCTGTATCCTGCAAGAGGCAAGCCCTGGGTGGGTTTACAAGCTCTATAAAATTGCTCACTTGGGGGAAACAATCTGAGGATGTAATTCTCCGCAGGATTTCCCAAGTCTCTCCAGTCATTTGTTTCTGCTGTATACATTCACATACATCCTCAAGCTCACAATTTAGAAATGGGGCCAGATGGATGTATAACCCAAACCAGTGTTACTTGCTGAATTTAAAAGCTATTAATCAAAACAATTTCCTTTATTAAACTGTGTGGGAGAACAGGACAAATACCGTTGACGTATTACACGTATTTACTGGAGTGCACCTCAGGACAATACAGGCTGAGGTTATTTTCACAAGGCTTCACCAGAGAAAAATGTTGATAGCAAAACGTTATTCCTAAAAAAAAGTGGATTACTGCGGGACAAAGCAAGCAGGAAAGGGCATCTTAAATGCTTTCCTTGAGTAGATAAGGCATGTTCTTTTCCCCAGAGAAAATAATTACACTCTCTGAAAGGACTGGCAACTTCAAGTTATTTTCAAACAAAGAGCAGGTCTTTGTCTAACACAAGCACTAACTTGGTTTAGGAAAGCACTGGGTGAGACTAGATCGACAAAGTTAGCTTCACCTTTCACCAGATACTTAATGCCAACCCAGCTGGAAAACAGTCTGGGCTATTTGAAGCATAAGAGTCACAAATAATAGTTCTTATTGCTCTCCCACTTCTGGTGCTGCAGTTCCCACATATTTAGATACAGGATTAAAAAAGTATACCAACATGCAATTCTACTTTTTCTATCTTAGAGCTTGACAATGAAATAATTTATCTGAAGTACATACAATGAAATTCCAATTCTAAAACAACAAAAAAAAAACTGTACAAATAAATTACAGAAATAGAGTTCTCTAGAAATACCTGGAAAATCACAGAATGGCTTGGGTTGGAAGGGACCTTAAAGCTCATCCAGTTCCAACCCCCTGCCACAGGCAGGGATACCTTCCATTAGAGCAGGTTGCTCCAAGCCCTGTCCAACCACTGCCAGGGATGGGACAGCCACACCTTCTCTGAGCAATCTGTGTCAGTGTCTCACCATCCTCACAAGGAAGAACTTTTCCTAATGACTACTCTAAATCCCCTCTCTGTCAGTTTAAAGCCATTTCCCCATATCCTATAACATCCCCTTGTCAAAAGCCCCTCTTCTAGCTTTCTCGTATCTCCCTTTAGGTATTGGAGCCTATAGCTATTTGTTTAACAGACAAACCCACAGGTGTTTTTATAAATCAATTTAGTTTGGAGGAGGTCACTGAACCTGTACCCAGGTGTAATCCTGAAGTGATACTCTGATACACTATTGCAAACAAACCGAATTTTGCAAGTTGTAATTGCAGGCAGAACACATGGACTCTGCACTGCAGAAATTAAGGGGATCCCAGCAGGCAAAGTCAGAGGGCAGCCTCCTGGGCTCTTCCATTCTTCTACTTCCCCTCAGTAAGTAGGGGAGAACAAGAGAAAGAAGTTTAAGAGAACAAGAAAAAAAGAAGGAAAATTGCATGTAATATACATGTTCTTATTCTCACCTTATTAACATCCAAATTGCAAAAAATAAGAGAACAATTTGGCCAAAATGTCATTTAAATTTCTGCGGTGTATTACAAATACCTTACAGTTATTACTTTCAGGGGTTATCACATAAATACTCTTATTCATATATTTTTCATAATCATGGCATTCATTGATGTATTTCATTAAATGTCTTCTACTAGCATAGATTTTTAAGGGCTTCTTTATGGTGTAGATCTTCCAAAGCAGAACCCTGTCAGACTTAAAGTAGGCCGAAATGCTGGCACATCATTAGGGGCTTGTTAAGAAGCAAATCTGTTGTTTTTCCTCTTTCTTTAGCAATACTCAACTAGTATTTATTTTGACACCATTTTCATTTGAAAGCACATTAAATTAACATCTTCCATAGTTCAGATTAGATATAAAGAGGAAGTTCTTTACTGTTAGGGTGCCGAGGCACTGGAATGGGTTGCCCAGGGAGCTTGTGAATGCTCCATCCCTGGCGGTGTTTAAGGCCAGGTTGGACAAAGCCTTGGGTGACATGGTCTAATGTGAGGTGTCCCTGGCCATAGCAGGGAGGTTGGAACTGGATGATCTTAAGGTCCTTTCCAACCCTGGCTATTTCATGATTCTACTGGAAACACTTGACTAGACAAAGGCAAATCCAGTAGCCTCACAACAAAAATGATTATTTCCAGATTAATGTAACATACGTTAAATTACACATTTCTTTACATGTTCTTCCTGTTAACCCATTGTATCTGACAAAGCTGATGACTTTTAGACTTCTACTTCATATTTACAATATACCTCAAATAAAACTCACTATACAATAAATAAAAATAATACACATTGACCTCCTCTGCATATGCAACCAAATCACTGAAAACTCTGTATGCAAAGTTCAGCAACAAACTCTGTTCTCTCTTGTCACTATGCATAGAAAAAAAGTGCTATTAACAGACAGACTAAATTAGCACCAACATATTTATTTAGTTTAGACTTTTGGCCTTAACTTTGTACCAGCTTAGAAGTAAACAGAGAAAATGTAATAACGGCAAATGTACAATGGAAGCAGTAAAAATAACGTAATGATGGATTCAAATATATTGTTTCAGTTGGAAGTCAGTAGGGCAGTGCTTTATAAAAATAATGTTTTCCTTTGACAAAATCAGTACAATACTTGCTGGTACAAGCAATAAAAAAAACCCTCCTGTAAAACACTTCCGACTCTGCTTTCCATTTTAATGGCTGCAGGCAAAATTCAGAATACATTTGTCAAGTTGATATTATCAACACAACAGGGGCATGCCTGACTTGTTCTACATTTGTTCTCGAAGTTCACTTTTAGAGGCCATTAGCCAAGAAAAGAGAACACAGGAAACCAAAATCACTCATACCAGGCTGAGACAGAAATACACCTTCAAATATTTAATATAAGTTTATATCAGTATTATCCCATATTACTCTGCAAGACATCAATCACATTCAGTTTAACATTAAAGCCCAACCAATCTGAAAATTAAAAGTGATTTGCACTCCCTTTGCTCAGTTTAATGAGACATCCTAGTCTGATCTGTGACAACTAGTGCCAACACCTTTAACTTCTTTCCTGACATCTGAAATTGGTTTCAAAGACAGATACTGAGAAGGCAAGAATGCTGTGGAAAAGGACATAAGAAAAGCATTGTAAAAGAGAAAATCAAATGTATAGTCTTAGCTTCCTCCTCCTCCTTTAGTACTGCAGCATCATCTACACTATTAACCAACTGAAAGAAAATTCCATTAAAAATTCCTATATGCATCTGAACCTTTTTCTTGTGCCTCTGAAATTAATACCAGGCAACTATATTAAAAACAATTCTTTGCTGTTATACATTGCTTATGTTCTATTTTTGTTCTCACTGCTAATACCTGGACAAGGTTTTTTCACATACTGACTGAAAGCCTATTCTTTCATAAAAATATATGCCTTTATGTATGTAGGGTTCTTCTATTTTAGTTTGTCAGATTTCTTCTTTTCCAGACTAAAAATCACACAAAGAGAACAAATATATTAGAGAGATCAAGAAACCCAGTCACTTGGATTGTGTAATTCTGTGCTTTGCCCACAGGTGGAACAAACGAATGATTAGTTGACTTGATACTTGATAAAACCAATATGTATAATATATTATATATATATTATTCAAATAATTCATATACTGGCTGCAAATACAATGAACCCTGTGCATTGAGGCTCTACATATAGCTACAGAAGACTATTGTTACCGAATTACTGTATCATTTAATGGAGTTTAAGGATAACACAGACTGAGTTTGGGCTGCTTATTTTTAATGAGGGCACAATGATACTGGGGCAAGAAGCTTCACTTTGGCACCAATACAATGCTTATAAAGGAGGGATTTCAACAGCTGCCCTGTACAGATGGTTGCTTTTACTTACAAGGCTTTTAACTGAAGAAAGATTTAATCTATGGATAAGGGACCTTTACCTTGCTGCTTTGATTCCCTAGTTGGCAGAGAAAAAACAGCTAAGGTAGATTATAAGAAATGTCTTGTTTACATTATGCACACAATATTTCTTAAATGCCCAAAACACAATGTCTATTTGGTTTTAGCAGCATGTGGTTTCCACTGAGCTCCCTGGAATTCCCCTGAAAGAATAAGAAATTTCAGCTTTCCTGAATTCCCAGCAGAATGTCCAGTATTCAAAAAAATGGGGAAAAAACAAACAAATTACACAGAGGAAAAGAATCTGAGTCCAAGTCAGTAACAACCAGTATAAAAGCAGAATGCCACACATTGCGTGACTAATGGCATATGCCTTTGTACCAAGGTAATTAATCTTATTTTTCATTGCAAGTTGAAAGTCTTGAAGGAGTCATTCCTGGGGAAAACGGTTTGCTCTAAAACCTGGCATAAAAGTCAAGGATTCGATTTGCTGTGTTGGCATAACCTTAGCAAGCAGCAGTGAACACTATTCAGTGAAAATGTATCAAGTTCACAAAACCCAAACTACTGGGCACCTCTGAGCTGAGGTTTGATTCCTGAAAGCCACTCTCCATACTGACTTCTTAAGAGATCTTGGTCAATTCCTCGGTTTACTACAAATCATTGTCTGATAGCAGCTGTGCATGTGTCACACAAATACCTGCAGCAGTAATAGAGGGTTCTGTGAGCCTTAAATCTGGATATTAATATACTAGATAAAGAAATTACAAAATCCATGGCAGCTATCACACAGCTTCCAGCTGTGTACTTCTAATGAGTGCTTCTAGTGCACACCAAGGTTCAAAGGAAATACTAATGAATTCTATTCTGGCAGTAATACACTATTTGGAAGCCAAAATGGATGAAATCTGTGGACTTCTAAAGTGAAAATTTCTTTTAAATTATACAAGAAAATTTGAGAGCTCTAAATTCTCTCAAGAGATTTAAAACTGAAACTGATCTTTTTGATTTCATCAACTGCATTTGTAAGAGAAATTCCTTTTCATAAAGAGAAGTGAAACAATAGAACACTACTGTGGCACAAAAATCGAAGTTCTGGAAATCAAGTTGAGGTTTTTTTGTGTATTCTTTGGAATCAGTAACTTTGCTGGAAACTCAAACCCACATGTTCCTCATCTTACAGTAAACACATATAAAGTGTACCCAACAAGCAGAAAGGACTGAAGAGCAAAGGGTGTGGAACAGAGTGTTTGTCTCTGTCTCAGTAGGTCGAGATATTGGCACAACTGACCTTTAAAACATGAGGCACATTGCAATTTCTTTTAATTTCCATTTCACAGGGGCTGATTCTAGCGCAATTGTTTTCACACTATCTATTGCAGAAGGCCGCATACTAGCTCCTTCCTATTATAAATCACACTTGGAGGACTCTGTCTGGGGCATCAGCCTACTAACAAATGATTTCTGAAAACATGACAAGTTACAGGTATATATTCATGTGTATCCTGTAGAATACAAACCTCAACAGATCACATTTCTCCTCATCTTCATTCCTTAGCAAATGCAACTGATTTCAAGATGATCTGATTGTGAATCTTGTTGCTAAGGTCCCCATACTGATACATAATTTGAAAACCTGAATCAAGAAACCATTCAAAATGACTTTCTGTCCTCATTGTTCAAAGCAAAAATACTGCATCACTGGTTCCACATTTCCCTTCTGATCTTACTTAATTCAAACATGCTTTCTGTAGTTCCACTGTGACTTCAGACACCAACTATCATCAATATAGCTACAGGATGTATCAGATAACTGTCTGCTTCAGCTCCTGAATATTGACCACCTCAGAACAGATGTCCGCTTTGCATTGCAACACTCACTGAATGCTTCTGAAAGTGAACTAAGGGACATGGAAGGTACCAACCATGGTTCAGGCTTAAACAAAAATACCTGAAGACATCAATAAAAAGAGCAACCTCCCTCTTTTATTCTGAAGGTGTCATTAGGGATAAGAATTATAAAGTATTTATATCACATGTTTCTAATAAACAGTGTTGGCTCATTAATGAAAATAAGCTTCATGAGTTCAAAATAAATCTTTGTACACATTAAACTTCTGCACTTCATCTAAACCGATGAAGGTTTCAATTTTTAATGGCAACAGTAGTTTTGCCATGTATTTCTCTATGCAGAAAGACTTGAACTACTCATTTTCATTCAAGCTTTCAAAAAGACTTACCCTCAAGCACAGAACAGCACAAAGTATTTCAGCTCAAAATTCAAGCAATTAAGAAAAAGTTTTCTGCAGCCAAATATGTCCTATGAAAAGTAAACATACATAGGGCAAAATAAATTGGAGTAGCTGCACTATTGCAATGACATAGGTTTATGTATCAAGATGCATGTTTCATGTTTCATTCTTCTTAACATTTGTGCTCTATTCACTACCTAACATGAAAAAAAGGCTTTTTTTTCTCTTTGAAAACATTCCAGTGATATTCCAGTCACTAAATTTATGAATTTTGTGAGAATTTATAATTTCTTTCATGGGAATCGTTGCGGGTCTAAACAAGCTATTTAAAGAAAAATGCAGTAACAGTGTATCATTTTATCCTTCTCTCTATTGGCACAATCATAGAATTAGAGAATTGTTTGGGTTGGAAGGGGCCTTAAAGTTCATCCAGTCCCAACCACCTGCCACGGGTTGGATGTCCTAACCCTGTTCCACTACCAGGTTGCTCTTCCACTAGATCAGGCTGCTCCAAGCCTTGTCCAACCTGACCTTGAACACTGCCAGGGATGGGGCAGCCACAGCTTCTCTGGGCATACCCTGTTCCAATGCTTCAGCAGCTCTCACAGTGATTAAAAGTTACACACGTCTGTATCTGTACCTACATATATCTTAGTGAACACATTATGAAGCCATTTATTATCAAGGGTTGAAATTACATATGAATTCATAAAGAAATACATCATCATGGATCAACAGGATTCACAGTAATGTGAATGTCACTTCTTGACAGAAATCAGCAGTAAACCAGAAGTTACTTAAAAGATACCCATGTTTTGGAGAACACATGGGTAAGCTGTAGAAAAATCAGCTCCACCAAGTCAAACTCCAAAGAAATAACAGCAGAGACACTGCATATATTTACCAGGGAAAAAAGGCATGGTAAGGGGGTGACTATTAATGTGCTGGGTGAAACTGGGTTAGCTCAAGATCAGTGAAGAGATGGAAAAGAGAGAATGAGAAGAATCAGGAGCTGACTGTGTCCTGATTTCATATCCGAGATTAAAACAGATCAAGAAATGAAACTTTAATTCTTAGAGGAACATTGGCTCAAATACTGAAAATACTCCAAAATAGTGAAGAACATCATGGTAAAATCCAAATAGGAACTACTTATTCAACTACATTTTGTTCATGGTGTGACTGGTTAAAAAAGCAGTGAAAAGCAGTGCATCTTCAAAATCAGGTAAGAACAATCATACGTGAAATAGAAAATACAGATTCAACAAGCTTATGTTATTTGTTAATCGCTACTTATTTCTTCAAACTTTACAGCCTTTCAGATGATATATGCAGACATCCATTAGAAAAGAGTATAATTATCAGGACGACTAAAGGCAGACCTTCAGTGGTGGAGGTTTTTGTTTGATTTCTTCTCTCCTTTTTAAATGTATTTCCCCCTTTCCTCACAGCTCCACGCTGCCACTGGAAGCTACTATGGCCATTCCTTTCTCCCTAGCACGCCCTTTCAAATCTACCCTTGAAGACAGGATTTCCCAAGTGACTGAATTGTTTCCAAATTACAGCCCCAAACTGCACTGATACAAAAAGTTCACTTCTTTAACCCCGCTTGAAAAGCAAACTTTCCTCTCTCTTATCTCTCCTTGCCACCCAAATAATAGATGACAGTCATCTGTTTTATGTTAGACTATCATTCCTAGATCTTTCATACTGATTCATTCTCAGCTTTCACAGCACAGGCATGAGTTGTCAGGAAGAGCTATGCTGGCTTCATTTCCCATATGGAATCCAACAGCTGGAGTTCATTCATTAGAGCAAGCAAAAAATCCTGATATAAGTTAGAGAACAAAACGACACAGTGACAAACACATCTTCCTGAATCCGTCAAGTGCTACACTGAAAAGTATTGTAAAGCAAGCACATTGTTCTGTCAGCCAGGGAATTGCTGAGATCCAAGTATCTATGGACACGCTTGCGTCTACAAAATCCCAATTTCAAATCCTGATAACCCAAAGTCTTCCCCTTTGTTCATGACTCCCTAAGTACCATTAGCCCAGTCAGTCCCACACATAGCACCAGGTCTCCTTCACATCCCTTCACCTTCATTCTTCATCAAGTCTACAGTTTGCTCTTTCTCAACCCTCAATCCCTCCCACTGATCCTCTATCAGACTACAGAAACCATGAGAGGCAGCAGCAGGTTCCTACTTGCTCTTGGGCCAACTGGTTTTGATACCCTATGCGGTGAGGCAGTAAGTCAACCACAAAAGACAATATCTCTATATGTAAAAGATTGTATTTAATGGAAGCAGTAATTTAGGACGTTTATACCAACTATCAGGAACTTGCAGGAAAACACAATTGAGGTTTGCACCTTAGACAAATGATAATCAAATTATTTTCCTGTCTCTAGGTTATTCCTAAACAAATCCAATTATTTAACTAAATTCTGTTAACGGAATGATCAACATTAATGGCTTTTTCAAACTAGCTACTATGGAAACTTTTATCCTTAAAATAATAAGACTTTCTGCTAGTAACATTTAAAGATAGTCTGCAATACTTCCCAAGTGATATTGAGCTAACAAGTACATCCAAGCTTCATACTTTCTCATTGATATTTTTAATCGTTCTTCAATTCATATCAAGGAATTTCCTAAAATTTCATGTAGTAGCATGGAATACTTTTCACAGGTTTAATTTTGTTGCTTCCATAAATAAATCTACTTTAACACAGGATTTCGGAATTTAACTATTATCAAAACAATGAGGAAATTTACAACAGTATGATTTTGTTCCAGAAGGTGAAACTGTCTGAAATCAGGAAGCTTATTAAAAGGGCCAGAAAGGTTAAACAGCAGGAGTCGGTAGGTCTGAGGAGGTCAGTAAGAAAAGGTCCTTCAAAACATTAAGGTTCACATGATAAAAGGAAATAAATAACCCAAAGCCTTTCATGATAAATGTAAAATAATATAGTGAGGGTATCTGCCCCCATCCAAATAAACACCACACACGTAGCTTGTCATATCCATTTGGAAACTAGATATATTACAGACCACAGGTTAATGCTTCTTTTACAGTGATAAAGGATTCAGCACAAATAATAATAATAATGATCCTTGAATGAATCTGATGTTAAACTGCCCACTGCAAGCTGAATCAAAGAGTTTAAGAGAACTGTTTCAATTTAGATATTTGAAAACTGGTGAACCCCTGCAGATTTACATCTTGTGTCTGTGAACAACAGAAAGACTTTCCCATTCGAGCTTTAGGATGATGCTTCAAGAATTTCATAAACCTGGGAACCGCAGCAGTCACAATACTGCAAAATTAAAACAAAGGCTGCTCTATTTGCCTTGTGCAAGAAGCATAGCAAATACTATTTGATCCAGTAAACATAGCGAATCATCAAAATAACTTTCTATATTAATCAGGAATGGGCTTTGTGTTAAATGGCCGAAAGAAGTGAAAGACAATTTGAAGGCTGTCAGACAAGCTCTGAAGCCAGGGAGCAGATGGTACCACTGCAGTTTTTTCACTCTGTCCTTCAACACAAAAGACATCTCTGTGTTTTAGCATAAAGACGTTCTACTGTAGCTCCATAGGTACTGTTATTTCTGCTGGAATAATTAATATAACCCTATGAAAAATGTTAGTATTGTGTTCACAGTTACTATGGAGGAAACTATGTCTGTCAATATTCCTCAATTTTCAACTCTTCAATTTTAACCGTTTTCATGGAATTGATCATTAAGTTTACTCTAGAAAAAGCTATCACTATCTGATGCAATTTTTTTCCCCCAAGAACAATAATCTGGATATTGAAAATCAATGTACTTATAGCTTATTTAGGTGGAATTATTTGAGGTGGGACAGATCTCTAGGAAAACAGCTCTTAGATGACTCATAACTTGTAACTTTAGCTGAGCAAAAACTAACATTGCTGTATTGCCAAATAGATTAAATAAGCAAGAAGGAAACCCATGAAAAAGTAGCACGTCAATACAGAAACATACAGAACTGTCCTTTATGAAACAGAGGAAAGTGTGCTGTATTTCAGAGGGATATTGATCTCAGGAACGCTGACGGCACAGTGTCCTAGAGGCTTTAATTAAAGGAAGGCTTCAATGCAATTGCTGGTCTGTTTTTTTTAAGAATTATAAAAAGAAGCTATAAGCCCATGCATGATGAATTGGAGCAACTTCTGATGGATGTAGCATATACTTGTGGATTAAAAGGCTTAACATGAGAACTGTAAAACAGTAAGTCAGACAACAGTCAGGCTCACAAATACCAGATACAACAATATGGGTTAGATTTATCACCAGCCTCTACCCTCATAATACATCTCCTTTGTCAAGTTTTAGACATGACTACCATTAGCGCAGCCTTGGCCTTGAAATCATATTAGTAATCAGGCATGATGCTGTGAGTGACAATCAAAGTTGACTGATTAGAAAAGAAACACAGAGAGCAGCGTGCCCAAACCCAGTGGTTCACTCCTTCTAGCAAGAGAGCTGAAAATAGTTTGCTTAAGGGTAATTCAAAAGAGCTGACAAAGAAAGATTATGCTGTTAGAAAGACCTGGACCTCTGTATTTTTGTATGCTTCTGGTTCTTGCTGTGTGCACTTTGCACCTTTATAGAAATGAGTAATTAATGCTCTGCTTTGGTGATGCTTGGTTTGAGTCACTGTCATTATGTTACTAATCACAGACTCACAAGTGAAACAGCTTGCAGATGCTCTATACAATTGGGCATGTGGTAGTAAAATAGCTAGAAAAAACCATCCATAACATCATCTCTATGAAAATGGATACAGAAGTTTCAACTGAAAGAGGGAAGAGTGAAAAGAAGTAGCACTCAAGGTATGCAATGAGGGGAATCTGAAAATGGAAGAGAAGTTTCACCCATCACTATTGACACACCTCATAAGGAAAGACCTAGAATTAACAAAGTAACTGTTTCTGAGTTAGGGGCAGAGAACCCTTGGAAATAGAACTATTTTATGAAAATACTATATTTAAATTCCATCTTCCCCATTCAAACCATCAAGTGGGGTTAAGATGCTTAAAAAAGGCCTGGGGACTTCCTAGGTCAATTTAATTCAGTTTTGTAGCTGAATTTAGTTGTAGTAGGAAGATACGCTCCAATTACAATTAAGCAATTTATTTTTCCTAGTTTATTATTTATGATTTTATTATAAAGCTTACACTTGTAGTCTATAATTGCAATCCATACCCTTGTATCATTCCTTCCTATAAAGCAAAACTGTTGAAGTGTTTAGCAATTTACCACTTGGAATTGTATTACAAATGCGCCTGCAAGTTGGTTCTTCTACTTTGATCTAAAACTATTACTAAGTCTTGTACAATGTAATTAAATAAATTAAATCAGCCCTTGGGGACCTTTTGCTCTAAAATGAAATTTCAGATCCAAACACTGCCTGTAACCTTTACTGTAGCCACATCTAGAATGCTACTTGTAATACCACAACTAATCAGATCTTGACAGAAAGGCAGACACTTGCTGATGGAAATCCTCCTTCCTGATGTCCCCAAGGATGAATTTACTACATCATGACTGAAACAAATCCTATTCTATCAGAGCCCATATTTTAAAGAGGGTATTACAAGTTCTGAAGCAAGGCTTCTGGAATAATGCTGCTCATTTATAACACATGGACATCACTCATTCCCTACCCCACTGCTGGACTGCTCAGCTCACTGAAAAAAAACTTGATATTTCATGACATTTAACATTTTTCTTCTGATTCGGACAACCTAAAAATCAGGCTGATTGCAATGCTCAAGTCAGTACTGACTACTCACAGTCAGCTAGTACCAGAAAAAGCACAGTTGAAGCGCTAGTGTAGAAGGCCAGCTTTAAACATGCATCACTGACTTTGTGAACGAAAGCAAATGGGGTTTAATCCTACCTCTCAAAAAATATCAATAATCATTAATCGAAAAGCAAGAATTAACTGAACAGACAGCAGTGTATGTGTCATTATGAAAACAGGCTACCAATATACATGCAAAAAGTTATACTCATTACGAACATAAGCATGATAAAATATCGCCTGGGTTTAAACCACGACAAAGACAAACACAAGAACCAGTCACAACAATTTTTCACATGACAGCTAAAAATTCACCTTCTTTTCCCCTCAGTTCATTAATCAGGGTGTTTAACAGTAGTGCTACCATTAGCATTTGTGATTTCATCAGCTTGTGCACAAAAGTAACAGGTATATGATAACACACCAGTTGAATGTATGCTTGATGCCTTGATTCTTCCCTGCAGAAGTACTTAAGGAGAAGCTCCAGCTGAAGTCAGATGTAGCTGGGGTACCACACAGCCCTTAAAGTCAGTTCAGAAAGTTATTTTGAAAAGCAAGGAATAGCTACTGTCCACCATTAGTATTTCCTCTGATGGTATTTGCTACTACTGACACATTAGAGTTCAACAGCTGCTGGTGGCTATTTATCAGCTACATGGTTTTGTATTTGATCTTGGTATCATCAGCCACGGAAGTGCAAAAATCAGTAGTCACTGCTCAAGACTCTGAATACATCACTTAACATGCTTTTCTTCTCATTAGAATGCCTTTTATATGAATGACATTGAGCAAGAGAACATTCTGCCACCTGAAAAGCTTGCAATCTTGTCTACTGCAATAGGATCCTCATCCCTCCAGGGCAGCCTCCCACCTCTCTGCCCCTGCCTGACAATCACCGTCCTCATAGACTCTAGCATTAGCAGAACGTCTGGTCAAAGTGTTCCTCTTCAAGGTGGCATCACAATTGCATAAGCATTAGTTATACTCCTTGAAGCTCTGTACAAGCAAGAGCCGCATTCTCACCCAAGATCATAACTTATTTTTGTGCCAATTAGGCAATAGTTTGAAAAGCACAATAAAGACTCTTTTACAGTCAGTGGGACAGCTCCTATGTTTTAAGTATGAAGTACATTGCTAGACTGAATCTTCAGTGATCACTGTAACCAAAGACAAAATAACCACTAAAAAGATATTGTACAAAAAGAATTCTTATGGAGGTTCAAAGAAAGTGTTCTCATGCAGGTATTTTTGTTCTTTCCAGCTACAAAAATAACACATTATCCATCCTGAAACACAAAGGTAACCAAGGAAGTATTATGTCATTTGCAATAGGTTCTCTTCGCTAGAGCAAAGTGAGGCTTTATTATTGTGATTATTATTCAATTTCAGGTACTTCTATATATTTCAGCTTTGAAAGCAAGACCACAGCATCAACACATTGCTGATGAATAATGAGCCTATAACAACAACAACAAATGAGCAGCTATTAAAGAAAACATTAATTATTCCAGATAAGTATTTTCAAAGGTCACCTCTGTTTTTTCATTTCTCCAAACATGATTCTACCTTGTCCAAAATACCTCAGGCTTCCATCCCATTTATTTAGTTTTGCTAGAGACTAGGAAAAACTGTAACACTACAGTGATTTCATCTTCCCAGCAGATGAATCAATATGTCTGGAGAGCATCACCAATTATAACAGAAGTAAGTTCATTAACAATATTATGCATTTTCAGCCACAACTGAATTTTATTTTTTCAAATACATATCCCAAAGTATATAATTACAGTGTACTCTTATGGACACCACAGTATATCATCAATGCACCATCTCAAAGTGCTGCATTCAGGAAAGAGCTATATAAGCACAGATTTGTTGCATTACAGCCAGAAAAGTACATAGCCAGCATGCAGCAAACCCAGAATTTCGAGAAAATGGGTCATTTATGTCATGCATTTAAATAACAGGAGCCACTCAAACCACTCTTGCCAAATGCTACAGTTAGATTATGCCAATCAGTATATTGAGCAGTTGAGGGTACAGACTATCTTACTTTGCATCTTAAACCAAAGAAACAGCATTTTTTGCTATATCTCCCTACTCCTTACAGAACCAAGCACCAGAAGAAATGACACTTCACCTAAGTGGCAATGAGGCAGGATACTCCAGTATTTGCTGTCTTACCTTTGTAGATATGATTCAATATGACATAACTCACTAGGAATTAAAGACCTGCACGAAATAACTGCTGCTTCTAACTTACAAATCCATCAAATGGGTTAAAGTAACTTAAACTATTGAGTCTCAGAGGGGGTTTGCATCTTCTAAGTGATCTTCTACTCACACGGTAACAGCAGGTAACAAGATGTAAAAATGTCTGCATCTGTTCCCTCATTCTCCAGAGGCCTGGTACCTCTGTGTGACTTGATACAGGTTATAACCTCTGTGGATTTCATTTACCCATCTCTAACGTGAATAATGCTTAACTTCCTCCTGGGAATTGTGTGGAGGCTTAGAATATTAATCCTGGTAAAGTGCTTTGAAATCAGTGAATTGAAAACAGCACAAAGCACCAAGTTTTACCTTGTGAATCCACTTCCTGCTGTTACAGAATCATACAGCTGTATGTTACAGCTCATACAGAATTAACTATGTTCATCTGAATCAGTATAGCTTCTGTAATAACAACTTTGCCTATTTCAATAATTTAATGAAAAAAAAATGGTAAAGGTAAAGTAACTTAAACCAATACATAAGGTTTTTCCACTTACAGATGTAATATGCCCTGTGATATTACTTACTGTGTATCTCTTTGCCAGTCCTCGGTTTANTAATTTAATGAAAAAAAAAAATGGTAAAGGTAAAGTAACTTAAACCAATACATAAGGTTTTTCCACTTACAGATGTAATATGCCCTGTGATATTACATACTGTGTATCTCTTGTGCCAGTCCTCGGTTTAACACTTACAATAGCTTCTCTTCCCCAGTCTTCTCTACTGAAATGAACAGAGTTTAAGGAGCCTTCGAAAAGCAGCAATCTGTTTCATTATGAAAGCCTTCTTTAAAGTGGTTATGAAGTGGCCCTAGTGGATGATTTTCTGTGTCGATATCAAAAAGCTTTTCCTTATATCTTTTTATGCATAAAATACATGAAGAGCTTCAATTCTATGCAAGATAAAACATTCTGTTGAAAAAAAAACACAGTAGGTGTCACTATAAAATGTAAAATATTTTCTAGTTTCTATATAAATTAATGACCCCATGAGCTAAGGAACAATAATTAATGCTTTACGAAACCCCTTATGATGTCTATTAGACATAATACCGCGGCAATCTGGTAGATTAAATCAAAAACGTTAAAAAGAGCATACAATTCACAAGTTTTTATGTTCTGGAGTGTGCTCAAAGGACCAGAAAATTCTTAAGTTCCTTTCACAAGGCCTGCTTGCATTATGTATGTTTCAAAAAAAAAAAAAAAAAAAAAA
>NDXB01011316.1:17999-44229 GCA_002631895.1 Agapornis roseicollis | reverse complement strand
AAACTATAATTATTATTAAAAAAAAAAAAAAAAAAAAAAAAAAAACCAACAGAACGTGAAATCATATAAAACCCAATTAAATACACTGGGAAAATCCACAATTAAACCCAACATTTGCAATATATAGAGAACTAGCTGAAAAGAAACTTCATGGGCTAAGCAAGCATCCAAATGAGCTGATATCTTTTCCAAAGCTTACTTAAATGCTTTAGTACTTTTTTCCACTTATATCCCACCTGCTTCTGCCTGCATCTCTCCCAAAATGCTTGTGATGTCTGCAAGAACAGCTCATGCACAAGCAAGTTTTGCTGCACTCACTTCAGCTGGGCCTCGATCATCACTAAAGACCTTCTAAATGGTCATGAAATGTCACCTCTTTGGTGTACCCTTACTTTACCTTGATCTCATGGAATTTCCATTCCTATTCCTTTTTGCTACATGTTAGTCTTAGATAGTCCTTTTCAAATGTTCTCCAGATTATAAACATAAGTAAATATGATTAAATACTACATCATTGTCCTGGGTTCAGCAATTGCAGTCAGTTTTTCTCCTCCTTAGTAGCTGGTGTTTCAACTTAACCCGGGAACAAAACTGATAAGACCAATGGTTTTGGTTGTTGCTAAGCAATGTTTACCTTGACCAAGGACTTCATGAGCCTCATGCTCTGCCGGGGAAAAGGGGAGGGGCGGGAGGAAGGAGGGACAGGACCCAAACTGACCAAAGAGGTATTCCATACCATAGCACACCATGCCCAGGAGGTAACTGGGAGTTACCTGGAAGGAGAGGGAACTTCCCGGTCGGGCTTGTTTTCAGCGGGTGGTATCGTACCCTCTTCCCTTGTTATTTCCTTATCGTTATTATTATTGGTGATAGCAATAGTGATTCGTGTTATACCTTAGTGACTGGACTGTTGTTACCTCAACCCGTGGGAGTTGCATTCCTTCAGTTCTCCTCCCCATCCCTCCAGGAGCGGGGAGGAAGGAGGGGGGTTGAGTGAGTGAACGAGCTGCATGGCTGGGTTTAAACCATGACAATCATAAAAGGCATGACAAGAACAACCCCCAAAGTCCACAAGCCAGTGCAGAAATGTATTTACAGCAGAGATCAAGGCACTTAGTTGTTTGAAATAACAGACAATCCCCTGCACAAACAAAGGAGGTGGACTGAAGGGTTCTGTACCAGATCTTACCCAATAACCATATATTTTGATCTAACAATGAACAGCAATTAAACTACATTTTTACCACCAGTGTCATTTGTCAATGTTAAAAAATAGCTTTGAAATCCAAATTTGCCTTTATAGGGAATGTAAAGAAAGAAACTGGGAGGATTTCAGAAATACACTGATCAGAAACATGAATTTTTGTTACAAACTCACAAGTTTTGGCATTAGATTTAGTAATAATTTGTTAAACAGATTTCTTCAACAAGGAAAGAAAACAATCTAAACACTCAATCCCTGAAAACTATTCAGGAAAACATTCATCTAAGTTTGCTGTAATATACTTTAAAAGGAGCCTCAACATAATGGCAGTTAAGCCTCTGAAAAGCTACTCCACATTGTTCTATATTGTTTTAGCAGACCCACGGGACTATGTCTTTCTGTATGTTTTAGTGATGCACACAGCTTTGACGACACTTCAATTATCTTGGGCTGAAATTGAACCTGTTAAGAACACTGTAAACTGAATAATCCAATTCCTTTTAATACAGCAGGCTAGATCCTTAAGCCCTAATGAATATTTTTCCTCTTTCATTCCCTCTCCCTAGAGCTAACTAAATTGTTGAGTCAAGAACCGAGCAATTACATATCATTTAAATATTTTTAGTTTATATGTACTCATCATTTGCAAGTGAGGACATGATTGCAGTAAGCATCCCAACAATGCTATGTAATTGTAATTACCCGAAATCCAACGTGGTAGGTGGAACAATGACATTAATATCTGAAACAATGCACAGAACATGGTTGGCAATATTGGAATTGTAGGAAAACAAGATTTATAGTATAGGCTATATGTAGGCTTCTATAAACTATGTGTCTTTATGTACTCTGTATTACATACATAAAAGTTTATATTAAAAAGAACAAAAAGAAACAAACCAGAAAACCCAGAAAAATCGGTGCTTAAAACTTTAAATTCCTGGTCAGCACATAGTCTCCAACACCCTTGAGAGTCTTAAATACGACATAACCTAGACGGACACTGGAAAGGGAGTCTTCATTAGGGATTGTAGCAACAGGACAAGGGGGAATGGGTTCAAACTTAAACAGGAAAATTTCAGGTTAGATATAAGGAAGAAGTTCTTTACTGTGATGGTGCTGAGGCACTGGAATGGGTTGCCCACCAGAAGTGGTAAATGCTCCATCACTGGAGGTGTCCAAGGCCAGGCTGGACAGAGCCTCGGGCAACATAGTCTAGTGTGAGGCATCCCTGCCAATGGCAGGGGGCTGGAACTAGATGATCGAAAGGTCCTTCTCAACTCAAACTATTCTATGATTCTATGAACACAGAACTCACTAGTTCTGAGGAGACTTTCCTATTTCTCATTACTGAAAACGTTCATAAAACTCAGCTGGACAAGATAATGAGCAACTGAAAAATAGTAAGATACAAAAAAAACCCCAAAGTTGTGATGAGACCTTTACTTGTGCAGTTAAAGAATGTACTTTAAAATAGAGCAAGTTAATGATCCTGAAATAGTGATCACAGCACACAGTGATCTCAATGTTCTGAAGAATGTCAAGACATAACCTGTGTTTCCAAAAATACCGTTATCAAAGTAAATCAACATTTAGTAAGTAGTCAGTGTAATCTTCATCAAATGTTATCAATACTTATTTATCTCTAAAAATTAATTATAAACCCCAGTGTCTTTTCAATACCAAAATGCATAGCATTTAGAATAGTGTGCATTTGAAGTTACTAAAAAGATGTGATCTCAAAAAGCATTCACTTTTAGCTAAAAAATTTCACTTTTACAAGTTTCAAAGCACTTCCCAGTATTTCAGTGTGAAAAGTAAAAGCCAGTAATTTTTAAGATATGTAGCAATATCATAACTGGGAGAAAAAGTTGGCTACAAAATCCAGAGAATCAGAATTGAAGAGTGGGAAGGGTGACAGGAATGGGCTCTCTTTGCTGTTAATTTTCTACTTCAAAACAGTTATGCAGTAGCTTGCCACAAATAATCCTATCAGAGGATGACAGGACCCACCTGTTACATCAAGCCTGCAACACGCATCCAGAGTCAGCTTCTGTTTGAAATTCGGCCAGAATCAGTCAATTAAATAGAATCACTCTTGCAATGTCTGGTATGCCACTAAATTGGAGAATCCTACAAACTGCTGTGGGATTTCATGTTAGTGCTTGGAATCAAGGTGATTCATAGATACAAATCACTCTAGTTTCTTGGAAGTCATTACAGATTCAAGCAAGAGCAAACTGCAACATTAATTTTTAAGCAAGCAAAGCCTGTTTTGGTCAATGTTATTACATTGATCAAATTTTTATGATACTTTACATGCCTAAGACAAATTTCTCCAGGAAGTAATTCCAATCAATATGAAAACATCTGTTTATAAATCAAACCTAAGTTGGCCAATTCTGTAAGATCTTCAAGATACTTTGATGCCTTTAGCCTTGCATGTTACGAGTGAGTACATCTTACTTCAAAGAAGAGTGAAACTCTAGACTTCTGGTCACTGTATGGCCTATTTCAGCAGGAGATTTATCTTTCCCTGATCTTTCAATTCTATATCATCTGTACAATAAAAGCCTCCATAATACAAACATTGCAAACCAGCACAGAGAAATCGTCACCCTCTTCCTCTTAAGCAAATTGAAATACTTGGATTTTCGTATTTAATGCTGCTATTGGATAATCTATGTGAATTTCATATTAGTTTAAATGATCCAATCATTGTGACTAAGAATGCTCTTCTGCAAAAGAATTTGAAAACAAATTAAAACGTTTTCTACTCCTTTTTCAATAACCAATTTAGCGGTTAATCTGATGATACACCACAAGCAAAACAAGGTGTCACAGCATGGGGGTATTAGTTCCAGGCTTCACACAACTGGAGAACATCGAGGACAGGCAATTATCAGACACAGAGGGAAACAGGAGTGCCTTCCTACATGCTCATTAACTCTATTTAGACAATTGAGCAATGTCAGTCATTTCCACAAGGAGGCATGTATAACCTTCCTCAGACATTGGACATCTTCATGTGCTCCCACTTCTCTACCCAGAGCTAAGTTCTCCTCAAGTCTTGCTTCAATAAAAATAAAGAATAATAAACAACTCAAAAGATTTTTCACAGGACTCTGGCATCTGCTCTGCTTTTGTATCATCAGCAATTCTGTGCTTTCCATATTTTAAATAATCTCCTTTCTGCATAAAACCATCCTCACTGAAGTTACATAAAAGCTTCTCTCCCAGCCAGCTCAGAAACTAATACTTATTAATTCCGGTTTGCAGTTATTTTCCCATTTTGTTTTCAAGTTTTACTCTGCATTGGCTCCAATATCATTCCCTTTGAAACCACCCCTATCACCCCTACAGTATGTGAATTTTAGTTATCTCCTTTTAACACTCAGATGTCTACAGAATTTCTGGTAAAAATAACATTAAGAGCCTTGGACCTTTTTGACAAAATTATACTATAGTAGAACAGGATTGTGATAGGAGGTG
Organism: Agapornis roseicollis; assembly: GCA_002631895.1. Classification (NCBI taxonomy): domain Eukaryota; kingdom Metazoa; phylum Chordata; class Aves; order Psittaciformes; family Psittacidae; genus Agapornis; species Agapornis roseicollis. Next base: position 39,533 of record NDXB01011316.1, on the reverse strand, counting down.
ACTCTGGGCCTGGGCAAACAGGTAACTGGCATCTGCAACTGAGTGCTTAGCAAAAAAGCAAGTATTTTTAGTATGTGATACCCTGACCACTTGCCTATGCAAGAGGCACATCCGTATTTTCCCAAGCATTAACAAACATCTGCAGCATAACATTCTGTTCCCACTGTTTTCACAACCTGACTTAATTTCCCCTGTTTCTTCTTCCTTTTGACAGCATCTTAATATCCTACCTGACTCTTCACACCCTAGAGATCATCACCTACCTCCTATTACCTGCATTACTCTCGTGGAGAATTTTTGGATTTGCACAATCCTGTTTTGCCTACACTTGCGAGGAACCTTGAGACAGCCCTCAAAGTGATGTCCTTTAGGACCATCTGCTCCATTTTCATCTTCGTGAAGATAAACAACATTCCCAGCGTTCTCCCAGCTAACTCTCTTTCCCAAGGAATGCAGTAAGCAGCAATAAAAGCTCCGTGTTGTCATTTTTTGGATGAGGTTGAAAAATTAATCCCTAGAAACTGATACCCATTAAATAACAAAGGGGATGGGGAGAGCTCTGTAAGGGGGTGGTATTCTAGTGAATGAATATTTGCTGTGTCTAACATTTCAGGGTTTATCTGAAACTCAGGACACAAGTCTCACGGAGTTATCTGCAAGCACTACTGGTTCACCAAGTTCAGAACAGAGAGTGCTTTGTAATTGTCACCTTCATCCTGATTCGTTCGCAGCTGAATAATGTACAATTAATACTTGCTTAATTACTGCCACTTAAAATTCTCAGTAAGCGCCCAAGTCATTCAACCCAGAGAGTCAAGTGTTCATAGTAACTCCATTATGGCTTTACCTGGAGCCAGGCATCTGGGATAACTCATTATGACACTCCCCAGACTTCCACCCCTCCGAATCAGCCTTGTTCTGCAAATAACCATGCAAACATGTAAGCCCACGACTCCTGATTCTTCTGGAATCTAGGGGGGCCACCAAAGCTTATTTCACTTACGTCTGCATTCATCCTGGAGATATCTATTCCTCATCCAACTTGAAATGTTCCATCTACACAGTTGACTAATGACTCCTTTCAAATACATAATTCATCACATACATACTTACCTTATGTAATAATATTATGTGCTTTCTTAGAATCATAGAATAGTTAGGGTTGGAAAGAACCTTAAGATCATCCACTTCCATCCCCCATGTCATAGGCAAGGACACCTCCCACTAAACCATGTCATCCAAGACTCTGCCCAACCTGGTCTTGAGCACCACCTCTTCTTCCCATTGAGACCACACATAAAACACTGGTAAAACAAATGACATACAGTATTGTTATTCTGCTTCAAAATGTTTTGAGACAAAAATCCTCCCTTTTGACAGCTCTGTCACACCTCACAGTATCACACACCTCAATTCCTTCTCCAGTTCTCCCAGATTTTCAAAGATAGGAAGGAGACCTGAGTCTTCCCTTTATGACTCTGAAAATCTTCCCTCTGGGATTTCTCAGCTGACACCACTGGATGTTAAACGGCCTCATCCTCAGAAGAAGCACAAAGAGCAAAACATGCAAGTTTTCTTAGAACTGTCCTCTGAACAAAATGGTAGAAACCATCCTCAGTGATGAAGACTCCATTCAGTCCCATCCAGTACTTGAACTAGGCTGGCTGCTGAGCTCCTCCAGCCAGAGACCCCATTCTCCAGTTCCTTTGGCAAAGCTCTGCTGTAGCATCACTGCGCAGGACTAGCAGCCCCTGGAGACACCAGAGTTTTAGTTCTCAGTGATGTGATTCTTATTCACTGCTGTTCAGAACAGAAAGAATTTGTATCTCCAGCATTACACGGTCCCTCCATGACTGTCTCCATATACACATGCTGCAGAATTTCTAGTGCAGGATTTATACTTTATTAAAAGCAATACCTTTTTAATAAAATCTTAAGTAACGTATTTAAATTACAAATGTAAGAGATTTCATAAATTATCAAGTCTTAATGTCAAATATATTCTAACTTTAAAGACAGTTACAACTGAAAAACCATTTATTTACTCCTGGTTTGAAAAATAAGTAAGAAAAAAAGATGGGAATATAGAGCCAATTTGTGCCTGTTACTAACAGCTATTGAAATATTACAAGAAATTGTTTGATTGTATGCAGAAGTATCTTTATACACATAACACATGAAATTAGTGACAGCTGGAGAACTGGATAAAATATTTATGCTGTATTTGGAAAGATCCTGTTGCTTTTCAGGATCAGTGACTAGTTATTTGCTACCTCAGCCATGATGAACTCCAGTTCTGTTCTTACATTCTGGAGTCTGAGTTGCTTCAGATACTTAAGGCTATGTTTGAGAAAGACGATACCACAAGAAGACAAATTCTCAGATTATGTTTCACAAATCAGACTGAAATGGGAGAAAAACCACCCTAAAGGTTAGTCTCCAAATGCAATGTCTATTTAGCCATGGGGTTTAACAGCACCAAGCTTTGGAGAATCACTTTCTTTAAATCAATTCTGATCAATAGGAGCCAGCTGCTGGTCTGTCGCTCTGGATAGAGCTGTCTGTCTGATAAGGTCACTGCGTCTGTCAGCAGGGAAACCGCCGCGAAGGCGTCACATTGCAAACTCCCCACACTCCCAGCCCTTCTATCTGAGGAGAGCGCACCAGGGATTGAGATGTGCAGTGAAGGAATTAGACGAGGTTACCCCATTTGACAGTGTTTGTCAAATTATCTTTTACCACCTTTGCAGAGAGATACAAGAAATAAGACTGCTGTATTACCCCTTTAGTCAAAAGACATTTCTAACAATTTTCTCCTATGGGGAGGTATCCTCTTTCCTTCTATTTCCAAACAACATTTTGCTGTAATTTCTCACAGACAGTATCATTTTAATGCACATCATACTGTGTATCAGCTATCAGTAAAGTTATTACTATAATTAAATGTCATCACTTCGAAAGGGACAGAAATTGCAAGTTCCTGCTGTATCATAACTGGTATTGTACAGACACTTGTAAAATAATCTGTCCTGCTGCTCCAGAAACTCACTCTAGAATGTCAATGATTACACCAAGCTACATTACTCCTATCATTTCTGTGTATAAATGCAATACACACACTGAATCAAGGGAAAGTTAAACACTTCTAAAACCAAGTACTAAAACAGTCTTCTAGAAGAGTTTGAAATATCCTATCTATACTTGGGTGTTTTGGTCATATACATCAAAGTATAACAGACTAAACCTGCTGCTCTGTTTCTTTGGGTTTTTTTTCTGATGGCCTCTCTTAGAATCTTCCTTTTCTTCCCTAGTCTCATAATTAAAATAACAGAATTGACAGGGCTCAAGTGAAAAGAAACTGATATATTTGGGGTTTTTCCCCTTAAGATAAAGTTTAGAATTAGTAGTCATGTTGTTTAGTAGCTTGAATACTAATCTATAATTTACCACAGAACCACTTTAAAATAGTCAAAGACTGTTTGCAAGGGACACTTAGTCCATAATTTACTAAGTACCTCAATAAAACTGTTTTCCATTCATGTTCTTTTTCATTGTTTCAACTATACATCCTGCAACACTAATAAATGTTCTTGCCACATGTGAAGAAAGTAAGAGCTACACTTCATAAGTTCATGAGTGTAATACTACTGTTGAAAAAACACAGTTTTCTCTGCTTCACTGATACAAAAATGCTTTATATAGGTTCCAAATTGCCATATATTTGTTGAACTATATGGTTTTAATAGCAAGGTTAGCACCTTCAGTAACAAATGTGTATGCAATACAAAATCTCTCTGATATTCAGGTACTGCAGATTTATTGGCTTCATAACAAGTAATAAAACATGACTGTTAAAGTTGAAGACATGCAAACCAGGCTGCTTTACAGGAAATGTCTCAGCTAGGAAAGGCTGTTCATTGTATGTCCTAATATCAAAGTTTAAATCCTATTCTATGTTCACCTGGTTTCTTCCTTGATAAGAAAAACAGCCTGTTCTTCAGGAAAACACTTTGAGGGCCTAAATTTGAGTTCCCAGCAGAAGAATACTGGCAAGACAATTTCTGATTCCCTGGACAAGTAAATCTCTATTTATTAGTTTGAATATATTATCTCCATTTTATATGATGAAATGATAAAAGACTTATGCACCTTTTTTGACATGCCTGGAAAAATTATAGCAAGGTTTCTGTTAAACTTCAGAAAGTTCTTAATTTTTTGACAAAATAATCTGCTACTGGTGGTATTTCATTCCCCCAACTTCAAGCAAAGCTTAAAATACCTGGGTGAAATGAAGTCATCCAAGTAAAGCAGAAAGTGTTAAAGATCTCTCTGGCAGTCAACAGAAATTCTTCTAATGCATCAGTACTTCTATACCATTTTATTCATGCTCCATTAAAAGACGTATGATGTGGTCAGAGTTTCTCAATGAAGAGGTACAAAATCAACTCCTTCTATCACTGATCTACAGAATTCCAGAGCCCGGGGATTTGGTAACAGAATATCTCAAATTGTTGCCTTGAAGTTTCTCCCAGTCCCAAATAGTGATAGCACAAGAGGGAATGGGCTTAAACAGGGGAAATTCAAGATAGATATAAGAAAGTTCTTTACTGTGAGGGTGGTGAGGCACTGGAACAGGTTGCCCAAAGAAGTGGCAAACAGAATCATAGAATAGTTAGGGTTGGAAAGGACCTTAAGATCATCTATTTCCAACCCCCCTGCCATGGGCAGGGACACCTCCCACTAAATGCTCCATCCCTGGCATTATTCAAGGCCAGGCTGGACAGAGCCTAGGGTAACGTAGTCTAGTGGGAGGTGTCCCTGCCCATGGCAGGGGGTTGGAACCGGATGATCTTAAGGTCCTCTCCAACCCTACCTATTCTATGATTCTATTAAAATCATAGATATTGACTGTTTATGGCTAAACACTTGTTCTGTATATAGCATTAGCCGAGATGTAGATGTTCATAAATAAAAGCAGAAGGCATAAAATGGGTTATAGTAAGCACTGTCAATACATACATACACTTCCAAATTTCTCAAGTCCCACATTATGAATTTCTATTTTAAAGTTTTAAATTACCATTTCTAAACGAACAAAAGACTTTCCACTGATACATCCTTCTAAATTTACAGCCTCCTGAAGAGTTTCTATGCATCCATTAAATTAACAGATAGTCTAAAGAGAGCAGGGTAGAGGGAGATGGTGATTAACAAATTAAGTACCAAGGATATGAAAGAGAGAATGCCTCACTAATATCTTCCTCTAAGCAAAGGCAGACATCATAGAGAATCACTGGAAGTATGTAGAGCATAAAAGTCACTCAGAGGAATTTATGAAAAATATAGCAGAATATACAATACTGTTGCTAAATTAGCAGAAAGGTTTCCCTTTGATTTTACAGCTTTGAAATGTAAACTCAATTCTAAACAAAGTGGATAATGTGCTGAGGGCTCCACACAGCACAGATCTGCTGCAGAAAGCACAGGAGATGTGCTTGCCGCTTATATGCATTAAGATCTGAAAAATGAAAAACACTTTTCATGATGATTTTTATTACCAAATGAAGCTTCTGGTTCATACAGTTATGGCCACTGATTTTAGCTGATTTTGCTCAAGTTTCAATTTAACCATTTATTACTTTGGAAATAAAATAGCCACTTTCTAATTTGGTAAGCATGCATACAGATTTATTATTTCACTTCATATTTCCATTAAACATTAATGCAATGTAAAGCAGGGATAAAGACAACATTTTTCTATTTCTGTATAGTTACCACTGACTAGTTCCACTGACCCTGAACAAAACAGATTGTTTGCTTTGTTCTTCCATTTCTGCATGGAAAAACAAACAGAAAAGGAATAAGAAAGTAACGGTGGTGTTCTGCCCTCAACAAAGAGTTTTAAGTAGCAGTCTTGGGCTCCATAATGGTCAGAAGGTATTCAGTACTAGACAAATGGTCAGTATTAAGAAACAGCATCTAACTATAAAGTAAAAAGATGTTTTACTTTCATTCCATTTTATGCTCAGAAAATAATTCTTAACAAGTATTTCAGCTCCTCAGTAGGTATTAACCTCAAAAAGCTTTCAGAGGGGCAACTGCTCTTTTGAGCTGCTTTCCTAATATAGTTCTCTCCACAGGACTGAGAAGTGAAGCACAAGGTTTTTAAGAAAATGTATTATTTTCTGTGATACATGAGCAAAGAAAAATACTTTAATACTCATTCACAGGTGGAGAGATGAGATTCATACACAAAAAGAGCTTTTATTAAATGGAGAGGTTGGGGATACAGAAGATATGCAGGGGAGACAGAAATGGAAAAGAGTCTTTTCTAGAGTCAGTAACCTTACTGCCTTACATTCAGCAGGTGTAATCCTGAAACACTGCTTGATAAATCAGCAACTTAATCTTACTAAAACACTGATGGGATCCTGAAATTTCAGAAAGGCTATGGGACAAAGCAAGCAGCTTGATCTCAGCCAAACAATTCAAAGGTGGGCAAAACACAGCACTCCACTTTGAACCAAAACACATCTGCAGAAGAGACTCCTTCCGACATTACCAAAGGGAATTCTCTCCATACTCTGCCTCTCAGTTTTGCAACGTAAGAGTTGATTTACAATCTACAAAATGCCAAAGGACACTGGCAATACTGGGTAGATACATGTTACAGTACTGAATGTGACCATAGGTTTAAACTTGCAAGCTGAGGTACCAGTACCAACATACCCACAAGAGCAAAAAGCTGCTGTGATTTGGAAAATGTGTAAGAGAACTCGAGGAAAATACTCTGGTGGCTGTCATATGCAGAATATGGGGCTGCTATAGCTAATTATGTCTAAACTAGTGCTGGTTTAAGTTAGCTATGGTAAAATTGGACCCAAAAAATCTTTACAGGCTCAGATCCTACTTGTAGCACAGGCATATCCTTATTTTACCTTCCATTTGTATTTGGTAAACTAAACACACAGGATGTCTTTGATACTCACCTTGCTGTATTTATTCATCAAACAGTTCTGCAGCTTCAACAAAGGATTATTAGAAGATACACAGGACAGCTTTGCTTTAAATACTACTTTGTCTTAGCTCGATATGCAGAGAACAGTAGTATGATATTTCCTGAACGGCTGACAGTTACAAGTAGGGGTCTGGTTGCTTTGTGTGACCTTCGTATCCCTTTGGGGTTTGTTCAGGCTGGGTTTTTAAGAGCAACAGCCCTTCTGTGTGGTTTACTTTCTGGGAGAAAGAGATGTCAGCCTGTAATTGGGGTCTGGAGCTTGACAAATACAATAGGGACCCTTAACACCACAGAAACATTTATTTTCTCTAGGGGTAAGTACTTGTGAGTTTTGTTGGTGTTAAGGAGCAAATTAATTGAGACTTTAAACTATGATCCACAAGAGGTCCTTCCTAGTTGGCAAACTGAACAACCTAGAGTAATTTCTTTAGACCCAGCTAAGCAAACAGACTATAGAAATAGTAATATAATACTTGTTTTCACCTTGGGATGTGATAACACAAGAAAGTAGCAAATACCTTCAAACACATCAGCAAGACAGACAGCTGTCCTCTGAAAGATAAGGGAGTGGGGGGGGAAGTAAACAGAGTCATTATTTCCTCTAGTTGCCATGTGATAGTGAGGAATATTAACCTAAATTAATCCTAGTCCCTTTAAGAGACTTTCAGTACCTCAGTTACTAGGCCTTACTAAGGCAGCTGAGTAGCTGTACAATAAAGCAGCTACTGCCAAGCCCATGGCATGTGGTCGTTTCACTGCAGGCAGACTCACAGCTAATGGGAGCCTAAACCCAAGTATTCGAAGAAAAAACACAAACAGGAAGGAAATGGATCATATATCACTCTTGATTATTCCTTCTGTACAAATAAAATATAACAGCACTTAAAGAGAACCACCCAGAAACTGGGTCTGGCAGTGTATTAACCTTACACTGCTTCAGACCTGATGGATATAATTAGCTTTCATGGAAGAATGTTCACCAAGCTTCATGCTTTGCGTATTCATGTAAGAGAACATTTTATGGGACTCGTTACTTTTGCAAAAGCTTCTGTAATACATCTCTGGCTAAAAGACAGATCAGTGTCTAATTTTAAGTATCCATGGCTTAATACCTCTTCTTCATCTTCATCAGCTTATTTCACCAGGTGAATAACTGATAAGGCTTTATTAGAAAAGTTCATTTTCTAGATTTTTGCTTACCTTTTGTTTCAAAAAAGTTGATATTTAACAATCAGAATCTTCAAACTGTGGAATGTTGAGGGAAACAGCGTTAAATATGTGGATACTAAGCTTCAGAATTTGTTTTTTCAAAATCAGGACAATGTATTACAAATTCAGGACAATTCTTTGAACAGGTATCAGATCTACTCAGTCTTTGACCAAAGTGACACCCAAACCAACCAGCTTCTGTCAGGGATTCTGGTGGCGATACCTACCAGACACAAAATGTACAGCACTATTTGCGAAGAGATTTTTTTAGAGTGAAGGACTGATGCAGAAGACATTTTCTCAAGGACACTCCCGACATCCTATGACAGCTCTGAGCATTCCCATCAGAACAAGCTGTCTTGTTCTTACCTGAGCTATTTAGTGTGAAATCCTACTCTGAGAAATGACTGTGCAACGATAAGAACATCTTTCTCCCTTGTGTCCTAAACAGTAACAAAAGTAAGGTGAATAATTACACTACAATACAGTATTCTCACACTGTATAAATCCCCTCCAGATGTTAGCAGTAATACCAGTGCATTATGACCTCGTAACAAGTTTCATACCTACCCACACCCTTAATGCAATCTTTTAAGCACCTGGATTATGGGAGAAAGAACTTACTAGAAAAATTATTATTATACATTTGAGACTGCACATCTCAATATCCTCAGAGTTCTGATCATGGGAATAAGGTACAAATTCTTTCAGCATTCATGAGGTTACTCGTATTTGGTCACACTTATTTTTAATGTGAAGGAAACCTTACCCATTTTTACCTCCAAGATAAATTGGCAAAATACAGTTACAAATCCCTCCAACTTAATATCAAGCAATACCTTCACTGCAACCTCCTTTCATATCACATTTACTCATCAGAAAACCTATTTTAATTTGAGGGAGCTGGCATTGTTATTTCTGTGCAACAGTGGGCTGAATCTGCTTACTAGACAGCACACAAGTATAAGTGTAGAAATACTGTTCTGGGCAACCTGCTCTAGTTAAAAAGCTCTATGATCAGCTTCTGCAGCTGATACCAGAAGCTGCCTTGCCAGCCTCCCTACAACAAGCAGCATCTTGAAAGCTATTTTGTTGCTGCTCCTACATTCAGAAAGCTTCACTGTACTCTGAATGTGGCCCTACCCATGGACAATCTTTCTCCTGATTTGCATTAAGTTTTACACTCCTATGCTTCAGTAGTTAACAGTGGCTTTAGCAGAAGTGAACTACACCAGGAAGAAACACAGCTACAGCACTTCTTAAAAGAAATAACAAAGCATTATTTGCACAGGAATGTATGTTTCAGGAGAGTTCCCACTGCACAGCTAATAGAGCTAAAAAGACTTGATCACAATTCCATTTCTTGGAATACTAACTTTTATTATTATTGGTTTCTTAACATGAGGAAATTTAAAGAAATGTAAATGAGAGGCAATCAGCATGAAGCCTTATTTTACCACAGAGACTGAGGCAGAAAAGGAGCAAGAAAACACAAGATGTGCAGTTCTGACATATAAGAACAACACATTCAAATCTGAAGTGTGGGGGCTGAGGAAACGCTTAATCTTGTTTATATAGTACTGGTTTAACTTGTAAATACATTAAAAAAAAAGAAGTTATTTCTCAGAAACCTCACCTTGTAAAGGATGCAAATGAAACAAAGCAGAAGAGGAAACGTGAAGATCTTGTTTACAGAAAAAAAGTGGATTTTTAAAGAGCCATTAATCTTTCCTTGCATATCACAAGTCAAGCAATTTGCAATTGAACATGAGAAAACTTGTGTAGGTCACACCTGCTGCTCAACCCGTTGACATTCTTGCCATGTTTCACAAATATACTGTCAAAACTTGAAAGTACAAGACAAATTTATGCACTTCAGTTTTTGTTTGGAGTACTAAAACAAGCCATAATTGATTGCTCATATTCTTTACTTCATTAATGACTCTCTAATTAGCAAAAAACTTATCAGTATCTGTGGCTGGAGGGTTAGCAGTCAGTGAGAGAAGTACAGGTGTGAAATAACCCAATTACGATATCAGATGATGTTAATGATTTCACACAAAGAAGTAAGGTCCCATGAAATATCCTCTCAGTTCCTATTACTACCTACTGATGATCACAGGTTTATATCATGAAAAGATTACTATACTTATCTTCTCATTAGAAGCTAATTTCACTTCTTCCTCTTGCCAAACTAATTATAAGGATTTTTTTTTTTTCAGGCTGAAATAAATTAATAGGGCATTTGGACCCCAGTCATTTTACTCATGATAAAATAATTAATAAGCACTTATACATAAAACTCAAAATAGTTGTGTTAACTAATTAGGAGTACTAAGGACAATAAAACCTGGAATACACTAAAAGTAATAAAACTCCTCGTAGTGAGCAATACTCATCAGATTTCCCCAACTTGCAGTTGTATTATGACAAAATAGGAGAAATGAAAGCAAAATAGAGCTATTATAAAAAGAATTCCTTTTCAAAATCTCAGTACGTGCTCCTCCAACTGGAAAATGCCATTTTTTGCAGTAATAAAGCTAAGTGTTTTCTCAGCCCCCACACTTTAGATTTGAGCATATCGTTCTTCTATGTCAGAACTGCACATCTTGTGTTTTCTTGTTCCTTTTCTGCCTCAGCCTCTATGGTAAAAATGAAGTAACAGTGCACCCCTGAAATTAGTACTGAAAGCAGAGTTTTGTCTGAGTTATTAATGATTTAGAGGCACTGTTTAGCAAGTTGATGAATTTCACTGATAAAATTACATTGGTTCATTAGAAAAATAAATGGAGAGTATTTTAAAACTCCACAGGTATGGTGTAAGACAGGAAGACAAAACCTAATACCTAAGTGATATTTATCTCCTTTTGCAGCTCTACCTTATAGCTCGACTATTCCTGTTATACCACATGCACACACAGTGTCCATGCCACTGTGCAGACTGGTAAACCCACTGTGCTTAGGACAGCAGGTCTGATGAAAGAATAACCTTTAGAGCATGAGACTATCTTGCCAGCAACCAAAACAGTCTGTAAATACATAAACCAATCCTATATATTGTCTAAACTGTCCCTTTTGGTAAACCTTAAACAAAGTTCTTGTGCCTCTCCTTATACCCAAGAAGAAGCTGGATTAATCTGTGTTTGAGACAGAGCAGCAACTGATATTGTGATCTCATAAAGTAAAAGCAATAACAAGGAAGTGTGATAAATCAGGCATCTATAGAATCTGGAAAAAAGTAAAGAAAATAGACATTTCAGCTTAGTCAGACCAAGTGCCTCAGCATAGCACAACTGAAGGTACCAACACTCAACTGGAAAGCAAAACTGATACCTGACTGGTAGAGGCTACAACGCAACAATGGGTAAACAGGCCCAAAGTAAATAGGCTGTATTAAAAATTCAGGACTTTTTGATTAAAAAAAAATACCTATTTTCAAATCATAAGCAGTAACTCAACCATATCCAGAAATTACAATGCCTTTCTGCAGCTTATACCTGCTGAACACTACATAAATGGTCAGGTTACCTGAGAAATCCTTCTCCTACCACCCTGCAAGCAGATATTCCCAAAGCTGTGAATACTCCATCCCTGGCAGTGTTCAAGACCAGTCTGGATGGAGTCTTGGGTGAGATGGTCTAGTGTGAAGCACCCCTGCCCATGGCAGGGGGTTGGAACTTGATGATCGTAAGGGCCTTTCCAACTCTAACTGTTCTATGGTTCTGAATCACCATGCAAAGGCAAAGTGACCGATTTCTGGGGTCTCAAAGAGGAACACAGATTATGTGAAATCTCAATGCAAATATGTGGTCTCAAAGGAAGAAAAATATATAAACATACATTTTCAAATTAAAGGCTGCAAGTTGATGTACCAGTTACATTGTCTGGATTACGATAGAGTCTGTAAGCACAGCAGACTGTTTTTACTTGCAGGAGCAAACTTTGATTTATCCAAACATCAGCACCTCAAGATAAACTTACAGACATATTCTGGTTTCATAACTCTATTGGAATCAAACCTTTTGTACATCTCCTTAAACATAATTTGTCCAGAGGGTATTAGATTCATCATCCCTCTGGATTTTAACTAACACAAAATGTTCCATAGAGGGTTGGTTTGGTTTTTGGGGGTTTGCTTTCCAAAGGGCACCATCCACGTTCATGCATTTTTAGTTTCTGTTTAAAGAAAAGCTATGATCACAACTCTGAATCTCAATTCCCCAAAACCAGCCAAACAACCCCCCAAAATACAATACCTGCCTTGAAATCATAGGCACTATTTTCATTGGGGAAAAACTGCCCGACAGCTTTCCTTTTAATCTATCCTTACAAAGCTCTCTGGAGAGCAAGGAGGTCTCACTTAGATGCATTTTCATGCCAACGGCTAGTTGAAAGAACAGCCTTCAAGGAAACTGCTCAGTGAATCCCTAAGTAATCAGGCAGCAGAAGAGAGCATAAAAAACCTTCAAAAAGGTCAATGTATGGGGGGGGGGGAACCAACCTTGACTTTAAAGGGGTTTTGATTTGGGTTTTGTTTGTTTAGCTCCACTACCCTGCAGTTAACTGCTAGCTGTGGAATTTAGCCACATTTGGCAGCAATTCCTCTAAAATAAAGAGATGTGTTAATGAAAGTAACAACTGCTGAGAAAGAACAAGAAACACGTAAAATTCAAATCACTGCACTGTTTCTGCTCAAGATAAAATGCCTTTTGTTTCTTCTTTCTAGCACTACTGCTTAAGCAAATATTTAAAGAACAACAGCAAAAATCCCTCAGGATATTAAGAAATCAACTGAGCAGATGATTAACCTCACTATGCATTTAATATAAACAGTTACAAAAAAAAAAAAATAAAGTGCTTCATAAGAATCAATTGTCTTTTTGTAGTATAATGAGAATCTAACAAACTAATTCTAATCACATATCTACTATTACAGTCTGATCAGATCTTATTTTTCACTGTCTCATAAGTACTGCATTATCATTTATCCTTGGGAAGCTCACATGTGGTGTTTATCTACATTTCTACACAGGATTTCTGGGTTAGCATTTATACACTTGTTTCTTCATTTTTTCTATGTATCTCAAACTTATCAAGCTGATGGCAATTTTAGTGCATTAATGGCCTGGTCACACACAGTAATTCTGAATCAATTCTGCATGTGCTATGAAGTTGAACAGAACATGGACAACTGCCAAAACCTTTCTCTACCAAAACATCATTTCCAAATGGAATTAAAGAACTGTTGCAGTACAACTAAGCATATAGAATGAGCCCATGCCCTTCATATAGGGCCAAAAAAACAAATGACATTGAGATCATTCTTAAGAAGCTTATTAGCTTTTACTGCATTGCATATATTATATCTTTATTCCTTAACTGAAATCATATGGAAGTTTTAACTTCTTTTACATAGTTCTTTTCCTCAAAGTGAGTTCACACAACATGCATGCCTGTGACTGACTCTAAAGCTCTGTTGTGATGAAAGGTGACCTTAAACCTTCAAGATCAGCACAACAAGCACGGCAGTTGTATCAGCACAGGTCACATGAGCACTCCCAGTTTCTACCCTCCACTGCCCTTTCTCCATTCAGATGTATTGTGAAGGATCCGACAGCAAGTTTTTCACTGACACACCAAAATTACTTTTAAAACACTCAAGTAATACCTGCATTATGAGCAGGAGTATTTTTTCTAGCATCATTTCAACTGACAAATGGGAGGAGACAGCTCTGCAGGATCCCTGACAGATCTCCTTGAAACTCTGTACGATGGGTTTTGAATGAAGACAAAGTGAAGTGCTTACTAAAAGTGCCTGGGAGTTTTAAGCTGTTTTTTACATAGGCCAAAAGGTACTTGATGAGGTTACAGTTCTTTACATCAACCCTAAATTTTAAATAATACTCTATTACAACAGATTTAAATAAAACCTCCTCAGCATTCCTCAAGAACTTTGAACAATGGTTCTCTGCCCCTCCTTTCATTGCCCATACAGGCTTTCAAGATGAACAAAGCATGAAGATAGTCCTCTTGATGCATCTGAACCATGTGAACAGTTTACAAGGTTTCAGTAAACCCAAGGCTTCAGATAAGACACAAGACTTGACTGTCACAGTAGAACTGAGCCACAGTTATGTCTGGGAGCTTAACTAGAGGGCCAAGTCTCCTTTCCCGCTATCCTATTCAACAAGAATTGTCCAAGGACCACAGCCCTGAAGGAAGGTGACACAGACTGGCTCATATCCTCGCTGCATCAATAAGAGGAGAAGGATTACGTTACTGGGCTCTGAATGCCCCTGGGCATACTGTAGATGCTTGAAAATACAGTTTTTCCATGTATTTGTCTAGTCAAAGTGTGTGAAACAGTTTGTGCCTGAAGTTTGAAATAAGGCCATGATGTGAGGGGGTTTTGCCTGCTGCATCACATGTCTTTGTTGTGTTAGTGATTCAGGACAAACCAAGTCTTGCACAAAGGACATGAGGAGGAAAAGATTTAAACCAAACCCGTACTTGTAAGTATTCCCAGGGAAATCCAAGAAACTGTGTATTATGATTCAGAATTAATTACAGAACTATTTATAACACATCACTTGCATCATAGATGCACTCTTACATTTCAGAATAGACCCAAAGTAAACATCATGTTCCACAGTTAATTTTAGTGGCAAGATTAGCTTCATGACTGGAATAGCACTCAATTTCAAGTATGATCCATAAAGCATTAACCCTACAGTTGTTAGGAAGACAGAAAAACCTAAGTACAATGCAGTGAGTGTCAAAATGAAATCTCTCTATGTATCTAACATTCAGTACTTCTCTTCTAAAATATTCCTTATATCCGAGATGAGAAACAAGAAAATATTCATTGCCTTCAGAGGTACTTCACTGAATTTGCACTACAGCACTTGGAAACCAGCTGGGCTTCTCCATTTGAAAGGTTCTTATCAAGACTAACTGATGTTTTGAGCCAAAATAACCTGTACCATATGCATGGTTGACTTTGTTGTTCCCTTTTTAATATCATACATTAACACCAGCTCTGCAAGACAGTTTGCATCCTTGTTCATATGCCAGCAAAGTAAAAAAGAAATTAAAGCAGATGCTTAATGAGTGTTCTCAAGTTCAGCAAGGACATCATTGATATTTATTATACCTTCCAAATCCTGTTCCCGAGCTGTACTGCCTCAGGGGGTTTAACACTTGTTCTTTGACAGACTGGATGCTGTGAGCTTCTGAGGTGTAACAGAGAAGAAAGTCGCCCTGGACTAGCCTGAAGTTTGAAGAAACGAACACAGCACCGAGCAGAATCTTTGAGATTCTCTCTTCTGTCTGTTTCTGGAGAGTGCTAGTTTAAAATAATAAAATATATACATATACCTTGGCCTTCGCCAGGGTTCTCACTGTGTGTTCGCTGTAGGCCATCCCTTTTCCAAGTCACAGTGTCTTCTACTAACTGCATGCCTCAGGCCTGTATTATATCTGTCTTCTTTCCATGCTTCGCAATCCAGTCATTAATCCCCAACAAAACCTTTTCAGACTCCAGTATGAACCACTCGCAGTCACAAAGCTTCTTCTCCCCCAGAATGGGAAGCATTTAGCCATTACATCACGTTCCAACTAAGAACTCAACTTGCAAGAGAGACAGCAAGTTTGAGATAACAGGAAGACACTAGAGAATAAGCATGGAAGAGCATATAAAAGCACATGAAAGATCTCAGGGGACAAGAGGTTGTAGCTAGGTTAAAAAAAAACTAGATGGAATTTTCTAATTAAATAGTTGATACAGGACAGCTGATCTTTTGGGAATTTCAGAGCATCTTAACCAGGATCAGTCAAATGAGTACAGAAAGGGGGAAATGAAAAGAAAAAAAAAAAAAAAGTGGGGGGGAATAGCAACAGCTGACTGACAAAATTCCCAACCAAGCAAAAAAAAATCAAGAGAGGAAAAAAAAGCATAAGAGAGAAGTGGTCCTTCCANNNNAAAAAAGTAGAAAAAGAGGGAAAAAAAAAAAAAAAAAAAAAAAAAGTGGGGGGGAATAGCAACAGCTGACTGACAAAATTCCCAACCAAGCAAACAACAATCAAGAGAGGAAAAAAAAGCATAAGAGAGAAGTTTGTCGGTCCTTCCAGCTTCATGTGCTCCTTCTGAATGCTAATTCTAAGTCTTGAAGGAAAGGATATCACACGCTTGAGCTTGGACTTGAGCCCTTCCTGGCTGGGAGAGAGAGGAGAGTGGCGAGACATGGTACAGGTTGCCCTGAGAAGCTGTGGCTGCCCCATCCCTGACAGTGTTCAAGACCAGGTTGAATAGGGTTTGGAGCAACCTGCTCTAGTGGAAGATGTCTTTGGCTGTGACAGAGGGTTGGAATTGGATGAGGTTAAAGGTCCCTTCCAACCCAAATCACTCTGACATTCTATGATTCTATAAGTATTCACTATCTTTTTTCAATATACAAATTCATAATCTCCTTCTGATAACACATCCCATCACTCATCTTCCATGCATAATACAAGGACTTGAATTATTATCTCCCAGGGAACTGAACTTGATTCAACTTCTAGTACTCACAGCTTGTGAAAACTGCTAAGGCCACTGTCAAGTGCCTAACAACTGGCTGTCGCCCTGACTGCTGGTACAGCAGAGAAAGGACCAGATCTAAAAAGCCTTTGAAGAAGCACAGGAAAATAATACTGAGAAAGTGGGATGACAGTTTGCTGGTGACTGAACTCAAAGCTGATGACTCACACTTTTCCCCCCTTAGGTTAACTTGTTTCATTTAAGTAGGAAAAAAAAACAAAACAAAACAGAAAAACAAAACCAAAATCAGAGTATTTTGCCAAATTACTCTGATTATTGTGATCCCATTACTGCTGAGTCAGTTGCCAGCTCACAGTCCTTCCCAGATAAGCACAAATAAATAAATCAGGAATACGTAAAGTAAATCAAAGCAAGGAAGCATAAAATAGCATGTGAGTGGAAATGACTGTTCTCCCCTAGGAAAACTCCCTGCTGTGGTTTTAAGCAAGCTACAAAATAAAGGAACCTGGGAGTTTTTCCATGATGTTCTGTTTTAAAATGGATCCAACTATGTAAAATATGATTAATCTGAGTTTTTGAAACCTCAAAGCAACATGAGTAAGCTTGTTTGTAAGTGCCAGAACAAATCTGACAGTAGTTTGACATTCCGGTTATTTCAAGTTTTAATCAAACCATCTTAATACTTTAAGAGTTCAGCTGCAACGTCATCTTGTCATATCAACATGCATTTCAGACTGTAGATAAGTAAAAATTATTCTACCCTTGGCTCATACACATCTCAGCTTGCTTGATTAAACCTCTTTGTGAAACTTACCCATGTTTTACCCCATCTCCAGTGAGCATTCCTTTAGTACGCTGGGTAAGAGGACACCGCAAGCCATTAGGGAGCTTAAGGAAAACAGAACAAGACAAAGAAAAAGAAAACCCCGGCACACAAACCCAAAGCCCTAAACCCAGAAGCAACTGCAAACCCTTATCCCTCAATGTTCTTAAACCATCACAAAAACAGGAACCCCAAAGAGCAGTTTTCAGTCTTGGTGTAGGCAATACTTCATCACATCTGGGAAAAGGCTAGAGAAAAGCACATGCTAAGCAGCAAACTGTGTCATTTCTGAAAGGAACAAAACCTGTAAAGTTATACTGGCCCAGTAAACATGTCAAATATTTATTTTAGGAAAACGTGAAGTTTAAAACCTGGTATTTCAATTGTGAATTTTAATCTGTTATTGTGCACGTGTCAATGAGTGTGCGCAAACATTAATTTATGCCACTTCACAGTTACAAAAGAAACTATTATGACTTCATATTTCCCAGAGAAAGAAGCAAGAAAAACAACACAAGACAGATCAGTGAAATTAAGCTCCATAAATACATTCTGATGAGATTTTCTGACAGGCCCTAAGGTGATGGGGTCACAACAGCCCCATGAAATTGTCAGATAATTCATCTGCACCAACTTGGATCCCTCCAGCTCATTTAAAGTTAACCTTTGTTAACTTCAAAACTTATAAAAAGCAAAACCTTTGGAGAACACATCACTGTCATAACATGTTAGACCAAAGGCCAGGCTGCTTTCAGACCATGCCTGGCCAAGACACTCTGTCTTGAGCAGGGACTACAGCTCCCAGGTCCCATAAACATCTCTGTGCCTTGCTGCTGTTACAACCACTGTGATTTTATCTTTAACAACTTATTTTACTCTTCATACCATCACTACTGCATGTGCAAGATAAATAACATTAGGACTGAAGGATGAAGCAATTCTTTTCTCACTTCCCTTTCACCTACAGCTTAAAATTGTGCATGTGACTACTACCTCCAACATCACCACGTCTTCTCATAATTCATAAAGATACTAAAGAATGGCCTGAGTCACCCAGATAAACGGTGTATTTCTAGTATTCATACACATTCATAAACGGTGAAACTTAATGAGAGAGAGTAAACCCATATGTAGCATAGTGCATAAAATACTTAAACCTAGAACTTACCACACTTTCATTATTGTGTATCAATTGTTTGTGGGTTTTTTTTAATGGATCAGAAATGGAAAGAAAACATGTCCTTATTTATTCAAGAGCCATTTTGGTTAAAAAATTAATTCAGATCTTAATCATATACTACCTTGTCTGAGCTGAGACACATTTCAAACTCACTTGAAATATTCCTTCAAACATCTTGTAGCTAAAAAATTCCTTTGTCAGGAATCAAAGGCTTCCCATAGATCAATGAATACAGCACCAACCTTTTGATTTAGAGATACTTACCAACTTGTTAACAAAGGGAAACAATACAAAGCCCTGATCATCAGTATAACACAAAACACCCAAAGCCAACTTGTTTAGCACAGAAATCATGCAAGAGTCTTCTCAGAAAAAAAAAGCCCGACACACAATTTGCCTCAACACCAATAAATCTAATAATAATCTAAAGGTCCTAATATCGAGGATCAGTTTTGTCACTCTCCTTGTCAACTGGAATTGTAGTATTTTCATCCCACTTCCTGTGAAAACAAAGCCAAGATCTTATAATTTATCAAAAAACAACCCAAGACACACATTTCTGTTTTGAACAAAACCAAATCCCAACAGCTGTAGGACTTGTGCATCCCACTGGGGCAATTTAGTGGACTAAATATATCAAATTGATACATGTGATATACACATGATCTCTCTGATACGTACCTATTTTGTTTATAGAAATCCAATACTCCCCTCCCTTCTCTCCTTACTGCATGTTACGGAGGGGTGGGTAGACCCCAGGCAGCAGCTACGCACCCACACAGCCACTTGCTCACTCCCCCCACAACAGGATGAAGGACAGAATGAAGAAAAAGTGAGAAAACTCATCAGTGAGGACAAGGACAGTTAACAACTGAGGGAAATGGGGATTGAGAATAAACAAGTGATGCAAAGACAACCGCTCACCACCTCCCACAAGCATGCTGATGCCCCCCACTACACTGGAAAACAAAACCCCCACGTTGTTTACGTTTGGGGAGTTGGAGGGGATCTTATTGCTGAGCATTATATTTTATGGGATGGAGTGTCCCTCTGGCCAATCTGGTCAGTTGTCCTGGTTGCATCCCCAGCCTCCAGAGAAAGAGACAGCCTATACACTGGGCAAGCGCTGCTCAGCAACAGCCAAAATGCTGGTGGGTTATCAATACTGAGTCACAACTTCACAACACACCACCATATGGGCTACTACAGAGAAAGTTAATTCCATCCCACCACCCAAAAGGATGGGGCATAAGTTATTAATATATTATACCAAAGTTAAGAATAGATCTGTTTAAAATTCTCCTTCCATCTGCCTTCTCTATAAAAAGTCAGTATTTGATGTGAATTCCACTTGTCATAGCCAAATTTCATGAGAATTCCTTAAATCTGACAAGTCTTAATTTTTAAGTAAAATCTTCTATAATTTCACTGAAAACCTCCAAAGCTAAAAATGCTTTTAAAAGTTCAGGAATTCTTTCTGTTCTTCCTCTTGTTTTACTCTTACCAGCAAAATAGATTACAAATGCTAACTTATTTCTGCATCCCAAAGAACACCAATGAAATTCTCCCTCATCTCCAGAGTAACCACAAATCTAACAATCATGCAAAAGAAATGTGGACCTAAATGTACTGAGTCAGGTACATCATATTCACATGAAGCCATTAAAAAACATTTACTGTATTTATTTCTGCAAGTAGCCTGTATGCCAACACATTTTGCAAATTTATGCTCATATATGCAGGAAATATATGTAAATGGAGTATCCACTGTGAAATACTCATTTTCTGCACTTCTCATCTTTTCCTTGGTTGGAGGAAGAGACAGGAACCAAAGATTCTATCACAGGTTTGAGAGAGAAATATTATGTACTGTGGATTATCTTGAGGAATTAAAATGTCCCTTGGTTATCATATTCCAAAGCAAAACCTATTACACTTATTCTGCATATATTATGGAAGTCTTAAATCCCATCAGACATAAATTCAATTAAGCACATCTTTAGAAGATGGTTATACAGGTAACGGAACAATACATACGGATGTTTAAAACTTCATTAAGGGATACAGGTATATTGTATTAAGACTTATATAATTGACTCAGCATTAAACCAATTCAAATACACTGCTAACTGGAATCACATTAGCTGAGTCATCAGTGTTTTCAGAAAAGACCAAAGAAAACACTGGGAAGCACCCAGGTTTTACAATTCCTTTGGAATTTTCTTACACAGAATCCATAAGCAGATTGAAGGACAAGGCTGTAACCAAGTTATAAAACTGCAGCAATTCTAATGCCATGACACAGACAGGAACAATCAGCATGGGCAGGGAATGCTGTGAGGAATGTGAAGGACACGCAGTCAGATACAGACAGCAAAGACCCCAAAATCAGGATGAAAATCTGGATAAGTCTAGTGAAATTACATGCATGCAAGTGAGACAGACAGGGTTACTGGGCTGAATTTTGTGATACTAGGTGAATGCAAATAAAATGGGAGTACATCACATTACCTCTAGAAATTTCAGAGATGACAGAAGTGCTTAGGTGAGAGCTACACACCATATGTCTACTATCTAAAGCATGAAGTCAAGCACATAAACAAGACAACAAAAAAAAAAAACCAACAAAACCCCAAACCCTCTTTGCTCAGAGAAAAACATGTTTTACAACATAATCCTGTCCAGTAAAAGAGTTATATAAAAGTGCCTTCAAAATGTAACTGGTGATTTCTCGCTAATACTGAAGGGAAAAAAAAAAAAAAAAA
>NDXB01011316.1:3873-17934 GCA_002631895.1 Agapornis roseicollis | reverse complement strand
CCTACAAAAAATAAATGGGAATTTCTCGCTAATAATGAAGGGAAAAAAAAAAAAAAAAATCAAGCTCTTAATTCTTCTCTGCCTGTTTCAAAAAAGCCAAAATGGCATATTATTAAAAAATATAATTTAAATAATTGCATAGATACAGTGGGTTTGGAAAATAGTCGTATGAAACTTATTTCCAGAATTATAACCAAAAATTATCTTTAATCTGTATATAGGAGTATAAGTACCTTAATCAACCTAAGTACCTTAATCCATAAAGCCAGTCATTTACAGAACAATTTCATCACAGGCTGGCTAGTTTGACAACACTATTGGGCCTTATCATTAAGTGCTGTAGTACTTCAAACATGGTCACTGGTATACGTTAAAACATTTATGAATACAATTTGCTGTCATCCAGCTGAGGATACTTAATTTTTAAGGATATTTCATTGGAGATCTTGAATCAGAAGTACTGTTCAGGTGATAGTTTCTTTCTTTTCCTCTACCCACTCATTATGGAAGAGTATCTTTTATCAGTACACAATGCATCAATAATTCTTTTTACCAGCTCTCAGAAGTATCATATACTTGGTTTGTAGTTAAATGGGACTGCGCAAATATGCTAGAAAAGACTGATGAGAAAATGAATCTAATGATAAAGGTAAATTTATAACCATTTTTACTGCCTGCAAAAAAATATACATAGATGCACAGCATTAATAACAAAACATACTAAATCATTTTCCTAAGCTACTTTAGCAGCCAGAACAAGCAACATGCTTTATAAAGTCCTATAGTTACTTTTCATATTCTGAGTTCAAATCCCAGGAATATTTTCAATATATACACTCACAACACCTCAAAATACATATATTTTCTTTATGATGTGTATAATTTCAACCCACTTGCCAAGTAAGAGAACATCCTTTTCAGATGAGAAAAGTGCACATGGAAGACGAAAGTACTGCTCTTTCTCTCGAGGTTCTGTACCTGCTCTCAGCAGAGCAGCACCACTGCCTTGCAAAATTTCTGTGAGATTATTTGTGCCCCCTATAATGTACTGATTACAGAAACTAGACACAAACTACATGGACACTTGTAAGGATATATGCTTAACCTGAGTTTTCATTCAAATTAGTTTTACTATCAAAAAAAAAAAAAAACCCAACAAAAAAAACCCAACCCGGAGTTCCAATGGCTTTGACCTTCAAAAGTGGTTAATACGCTATCTTTTTTACAGAGTTTTTTTCTGTTTTAGCTATTTATTTTGCCATTCCTTGATGTAAAATGAGTTTATTCTGAGAAATAACAATTTTCTTCCAGGCTCAAAGCCAACATATGGCTTATCTGTAACCTGTTATATAGTAAATAAAATTTTTTGTTGAATAAAACTGTAACAGATCTCTTCCTCTTTCAAAACAATACTTTTACACTTGTTCACTCTAAAACAAATTCTGATTAAAACAAACTAACCAGAACAACAGCAAAGTTCACCGATACAAAGTTGAATGCAAGAAGTTACTTTCAGTTGTCTTACATTTACAAATACTGTTTTGAAACAAAACCAGAACAGTATCTCCAGCACTGATGCCTCCTTTCCTTAGAAGCTAAAACGAAGTCAAGTTTTTAATTTAGCTCTTGAACAATCACACCAATAATGATAACAGATGCACCCTTTATCAAGGCTGAAAAGACATCCTGCTGTGCCTATTCATCAAGAACATGAGGCTATTACAACAGAGATAGTTTAAAACTCTTTAGTCCTGATTATGCAAGTGGAAAGTGAAAAAAAAGTCTCATCTTTCCATACAGCTGGAGCCCCTTTTGCTGTCTTTCATTCCTTTTAGGAAGAAGTAACAAGTATAAAGTAAGACTAGTAGTTAGAGCATAGTCAGAAGGTCAAGAGATGTGATTACTGCTCTCCAGTCAGCACCCGGGAGACATATCTGGAGCACTCCATCCAGCCTCCCATTCCCTTGAACATGAAAGACATTGATGAAATCGAGCTCATCAAATGGAAGGCCACCACAACAGTGGGAAACTGGAGAAAGCACTGTATGGGAAGAGGCTGAGAACAATGAATTTGTGGTACAGACTGAAGAGACCATTCAGATGGCAGGCAACTGTTTTGCTGTTGCAAATGTTTTATAGACTGTGCTAGGAGGACTAAGCTGCAACACTTGCAAAATTCCTGGAAAAGCCAGATCTGCTGACACAGAAATGAGAAACAGTATACATTATTGACTTCAGTATCATAAAGCAGCTAGGCTTAGTCTTTGGAATGGTCCCTCCCAGGACACCAGCTAAATCAATGCTTAGGAGTTTACATCACCTAATAGGGATGAAACACAGGCACAAACATTTTGTGTGTGCTTTCAGCAGCCACAAAGGTTAATAAACTTTAGCTCTTCAGTAGAATCATTAATAAACAGGGCTTTCTCCCACAGTACAGGAGAAGGTTCTCTAGTTCCTGCCCAAAATTTCATTCGATAGCTATCTCTATGAAAAGAAAAGCTAACAATTCCATTTCCGCAACAATAGATGTATTTGCCACCAAAAGAAATGAGAAAGGAGCAGTGGAAGACTAAATGTATTCAAAACCCAAACATAATTTTGCTCAGGCTTTTTGGCTCCATTTAATAAGTATAATGGGAAGAAGTAGTACTCTTATTAATAGCACAGAAAGCAGAAGGCCTGTTGAAAAACTACTGCTGGCTGGAGTTAATGACTGCAAATGGAATGTGTCCGGTTGTTTATTGATTATACCATCGTATTTAAGAATACCTTTACATATAAAGCAGCAGACTGGGAAAGTTATATTGATTTTAGCTTGATAATTACAACCCAAGTAGTCCTTTTGCAATACAAAGCTTTATTCAATAAAATATTTACAATCAAGTTCTTTGGGCCATACGGTACAAATAATTACCACCCATGATCCCTTATAGCAGCAAAAATGTAGGTACTACCAAAATACTAGTCACTGTCTTCACCACAACAGAACACAACTACATAGTCCAAGCTTCCTATTCACACTCAGTAAATAATCAGCCTCAATTGTGAGAGATACAAATCCCTTTGAGATTAAAAGGTACTAACAACATATTAAATATTTACTACTTTTTAATTGCCACTAGCCTACACTACATCACCTTAAATAATATTGCACTCAGTACAGTGGGCTGGGTATATAAAACCTAGAAAGAGACAAACACAGGTAAACAAACAGTTGATTTATTCCTATTACAAAGTACTTTTTCTGAGAGAACAGTTGGTACTCTAATTAGAACACACTAAAAAAGAATGATTGATAATTCACCTAAATGCTACCTTTCCCTTATCATCATCTGCGTTATGATTAACTGTAATTAGAGATGACTTTCCATTAATTTAAATAAATCTGCAGCCACTTAATGAAAAATAGTCTGAGAATGTTTCTGTCTCCATTTCTAAGCAGGGAGGGTCAGGAGGCCGTTAGAATACTAAATCTGAATGGCCATAATACAGCATTCAGGATAAGGAAGGATATTTTATTTTTATCTAGCACACTGACAATGAAATGAAAATACACTCAGTATATTAATTCTCATTCAAAATTGAAAGTCAGTTTAAAATAATATGTTCTAAGATAAGCTGATCCAGTATAGGATGGATGTCCAGGTCCAAATAATCATTTCTTAGATACTGGCTGTCAGGGTTCAGACAAGGTCAGTCACCATGAATCTTTTTGGCAATAAAATAACACTTTTTCACTCAATATATTAAATATTAATAATCTTTATACAATATAATTAATGTAGAATGCCTTGTAAAAACATAAATTACTGACACATTTGCTCCAAAATATATACATTGTCTTTAGAAGCTAAAATCGCTCCCCGCTTTTAAATCACTTTTTGCCTTTATTTGGGAATGTAATGCTGCAGAAATAAAGCAAGCAAAAACAGCCAGGAGAGCATTGGTACCATGCTAGTCTGCTCCACTATAGTAGAGAACAAACCAGCTCACATCAAGCAAAGAAATGGAGCTTTGTCATTCCTCAAAAGGCTATTCCATACATTGTTAAAACTGAAACTTTAAATCTTTTTTAAAAGGCAATACTATGGAGTCTGTCACTTGCTGTCACCATAGGAGTAATTTAACTCTTACCAGAACACTGTTGGCACCCTGAGTTCTACCTGCAGGAAAAATAAATACAATTTGTGACAGAAACTAATATTTCTAAGTCAAAACCATTTTTCTAAGGTAGGTAGTTGCATGAAGTAATGTCAGTATGTTTTTATAATATACATCATTTGTTAAGGATCAAATTAGACTGGCATATGAAGTTTCTTACATCTTTTAAATTTATTCAGTCTATTGACTATTTCCCTGATTTATGTACTCAGATGAAATGCTGGTGATGTCTACATAGAGATCTTCAGCTGTGGTACAAGAAAATCTCTTCACTTTAATGGTTCTACTTTATATTCTCTTTAATCATAGAATAGTTAGGGTTGGAAAGGATCTTAAGATCACCTATGTCCAACCACTTGCCATGGGCAGGGACACCTCACACTATACCATGCTGCCCAAGACGCTGCCCAACCTGGCCCCTGACCCCAGGAATGGGGCATTTACCACTTTTTTGGGCAACCTGTTCCAGTGCCTCAGCACCCTCACAGTAAAGAGCTTCTTCCTTATATCTAACTTGAACTTCCCCTGTTTACGTTCAAATCCATTACCCCTTGTCCTATCACTACAGTCCCTGATGAAGAGTCCCTCTCAGGCATCCTTGTAGGTCCCCTTCAGATACCGGAAGCTTCCCTGAGGTCTCCACACTGAAAAGCCCCAACTTTTTACAGATAGAAACAGGAAACTATGAATCTACAAATTAGAAATGTTCATCAAATATTTTGTAGATAACTGGCACAACAGTATTTATCCTGATTTCATTTCGTAAATGCTAACAAGAGTCCTTCAAGAGGAGGTCTGAAAGTTACTTTTATGTTACCAATAGAGTCAAAAGCTACCTGGAGAAGCATTTACCTTTCCAAGACCTTTATAAGTTCTAATATGTTACAGTACTTATAAAATCATTAAGGCTCTTGCATTTAGCAATGCTTTAGAACTCAAATTAGTACTTTTTAAAATCACACAGCAAAGTTCATTAAAAGCAATAGTACATTAGTTCTAGTTGCAGTGGTACTTGTTAAATGCCCAGTTAATGAAAAACAAACCAGAATCTGTAACCTTTATGTAGGTTATTTCACTGTTGTCAAATCTAGGCTTTTTACATATTTGTGCCCAAGCTCAAGAAACCAAGTCAAAATACACCTCCAAATACTGATGTCTTTTGATCATCTGAGAGCGATCATCTTGAAGTGAAGTACGTACAGGAGATGAGGAAATGCACAAGTGGCATGTCTGTGATTTCAGTTCAGCACTTCAGTCAAGGTGAATTCTCAGTGTGCAGCATCTTTAAAAATCCAGTCACTTACTCAGGCAACTGTATCTCTGTGTTAAATTTAGACAGGCATATATTTATATGAACATTATAATTTATCTCCACAATGCTTCTAAGATGCTGCACACTCTAGATCTTTTTAAGTGCTACTCTTGTTATACCTGTTATAACAGCCCCATATTTTAGACAAAAAAGAACTGCTGTATTTTGTGTTCCCAAGTGTTCACAAATCATTCCAGAAAAGATGACAGTACCCTCTAAGATGCCACACCAACCAAGTTCTCATTTCTTAAAATGATTACTCTTTATTAAAAGAGAGAAAAAAAAGTGGGTGGGGGAAATAAAGAGCAATTTTAAAAGCTGCAAAATATACTATTGGATCAGCAATTAAAAACAAGCCCAAATGACATACTGACATTTACCACAGCTTCAAGTAGAGGCCAAAAGGCAGAACATCTCTCTCTTGCTTTTCATCTTTTAATGGAGGATTTAATACATATTCTCAAAACAACTGTTAGGTTTTTCTTACAAGACACAGAAGCAAGTTCATGTGATGCAAAGTTACTTAAAGACCAGTACCAGGTCCCCTGAGAAAACTTGTGAAGGCAACAGTTTATGGCAAGGAAGAAGGCAAATCAGCTTCCAACCTCTCTGCTGGTGCACCAGCAGTACAGGTAAGTCTCATTTAATAAGCTGTTTTGTACAGGTTTCAGGTACTATGGCAGTATACAATAAAGAAAAGTTCAGTACGTACGGAGCAGTTTCAGCACAGCCTTTACATTACTGGGCTAAGAGATATAAAAAGACCCAATTAGCATCTGAAATCGTGCTTTCAATATAACAGCCAAACATACAAGCAATCTCTCTACTCTCTTGGTAGCAATTTGGTATCACCTTTGCAACAGCAGTGCAGGTTTGAAACAGCACTTAAAACTTCACTGCTTCCTTGCTAATGCTTATGTCAAGCCATAAAGGTGTAAGTAAGTTCACACAGAAAAGGGAAAATTCTCTTTGTGAAGAACACAAGCAGAGAGCTGCTTCCACAACTGCTTTTTGGCCGCAAGTCCTTGGATAAGTCTAAAAACTTCTGCCTCGGGTATTTTACTCCTGCTGGGAGGTTAAACAACTCTTTTCTAACTGGTTCTTAGGCAACCAGCAGGAATCCTCACGAGACTGCTGCATGTTCTTGTATTATACGAAAATATCCAGATCAAAGTTCAGAGGTTATTACTTCCAGCTGACTTCTTTTTCCAGCTCAATAGATCCAGCTTAGAACAGGACAAAATCAGTGACCTTATAAATAATTTTATTTATTTTTTTATAGTCTGGACTGATCTTGTGGAGGTACATCTGGCATTCTACTAGACAATGCATTTTAACACACGTCTTTATTTTGCCTCATGTCCAGCAAACAAGAGAGTATGCTAAAATTACTAAAGAGATTCTCTCTGTATGGAATACAGCAGGTATTCCAACTGTGTTCTGAGCTGGACATAAACTGGTTACAGTTTGTAACTACAAAGGCGGACTAATGCAGTGCAGACTTGTTAGTTTGGGAAGTTAACACACGTTACATATTAGAAACTACAAAACTTAAGGAAAACTCATCTCTAAACCTATATTCACTACATAGGTGATCAGCACTATGCTGATCTTCCTTCAACTCCCTATAGTCCAGTGAGAAAAAGGTTAATTTTCCATATTAAAAATGTTAGTTGAGCTGTTCTGACTCCACCAATGTTTGGATCACATTCCAAGTTTAAGAGTTACAGTTTACCAATGCTGCCATGATATTTGCAATAACTTTGTGGAGTTTTATGAAACAAATTCAGCTGGTGCACAGAACTTAAGTCTTGTTATTTGAATGCAAGGCAGTACACTGTAATCTGTCTGTTTTCCAATGTATTAGATTAACATTTATCTCTTTAAGCACACAGCTTATCTGTCAAAAAAATCCTCTACAGTGTCTGGAGCCGTGTCTCCAAAGAGAGTGTCCTAGTTCCACACAGACTGTTATTTAGTGTCCCAATTTTCTTCACTTTGATAAAGAATAAATCTATTCAGTTCTGACAAGTTGATTAACAACAATCAGCATATTTTCAGGAAAACAGATCAGCTATTCCCAGAAAAACTGCAAAACTATTCTCATCTGGTTTTGACATGGCAGAAATGTACATCAATTTCAAATATGAATGGCAGTGATAAAGTCAAAGCAGAATTCAAGCAGGGCTACTTGTGTAAGAACTACACCTGCTAACAAGTATTTTCATACTCCAAATGCATGACTTGACCTCAAAATTGTTCTTTGAAAGACGAAATATTTTCTACAGCTTCTAAAGCTTTCATTTCAACATAAATCCTTCTAACATTGTAACCACAAAAATTATCTCCACAAACTAGGTTGAAGCTGTTTCATTACATTAGCAAGAGTAAAAAACAGGCATTTTGTCTAAAAAACAGGTCTTTGCCTTTCCAATTTCTAATCTCTTCTGCCATACTAATGTGTAACACAAGTCAACCCATCTCTCCACCAACCAGCAACTGTACCTCTCCTCATCCATTTCCCTATGCTTGTTTTTATTGCTTTATCATGAATTGTTGGGTCGATTTGGACTTGCACATTCCCACAAAACTCCACTGCTTTTCAATTAATCCTAGAACAGGATTTAGAAGCTGCACTGCTTCATAATAAATCTGGTTCAAAAGGGTATAGTTTGGCACTCATGTAAACAATGGAGTTTCTCCACCCAAAACTGATTATTAAAGATCTGAAATCCTTAACCTGTTATACTCATCTGCCCACAGAGGTACAGTTACACTACCAGAACATATGTATTTTAACACTTAAATCATGCAATATTTTATTATTAATATAAAAATATTATATACTAGATTGCTATATAATACATAGCATTGCTAGATTAGCACTGCTGTTGTTGAAAAAGCAGAATACTAGTAATAACAAACTGAGGAATGTGCAGCATATGATTTTTGTTTCTGGAATTACATATGTGGATTGAAATTTGGGCTACTTCTATCAGCTTATATTATGCCATAACCTGTGTGAAAGCTAGTAAGATCTTATTCACCATGGTATTCCTGACTCTAGGTTTAAAAAGCATAGGATTCTGTGACAGGAAAAAAAAGATCTTAGGAGCAGATGGAAGTAGGCCCTAGTGTCCTACGCCTTAAGGTTTAACAGTGCTGTTCTGCTGTATCCTAAGTAAGTGGGTAGGCCTTGACTGTCATAACTACATACAGAGCACTCTTCTATGGAAACCATTCCAAGAAATTCTGTATCAATTACAGGAATTCATTGTGCAATAAGTTGTAAGCAAATTTCAGAAACATTCCACCTGTTACTTACAGCTCAAATAGTTGTATCTCATCTTACACAGAAACCAAAAGTGAATATATAGACATAGTCCTTCTTTTAAGATGGGAATTCACTGATGGATTAAATAGACTACTAGCAACAAAGAATATGTGATTTCGAAAGTTTTACCTCTGTCCCTGTTACTCAGCAGGAGACAATCTTCTTCAGCAAACATTTTTTTCTACCACTTGCATACATTTCCAGTGGTTTAACAGAATACATGTTACATATTCAAGAACTTTGGCAACGTGACAGACAGATTTGACCTGATGACCATTACAAGCACCTCAATTGTTCAAACTAAGGATCCTTTGATTTTGAAGCCAAGCAATATAAGCTTATTAATAAGCTAAAAAGTCTCCCTTAACACAGAGATCTATTTCTGTATCCAAGCCTCCAAACCCAAAAAAACAAGACCTATGGCAGAAACAGTATATTTACTTTTCTTTTTTTTTGCTACACTGATGACTTCTTTTTCTCTTGGGAGTTGATAGTTCTAAGGCAAGAAAGATAAGATTTGAGGACACTACAAAAACATTGATCTAAAGGACTACAAAACATACATTGTAATTCACAATGACACTGTCCATAGCATGTATCCTATATTCTGAGTTCCCCCCACATCCCTATGTGTATTCAGAACACAACACATACCATTCCAGTAATTTAAAGCAATATTATTCAGGTTATCCTTTAGATTATTATGATTAAATATAAATAGGTCAGTTCTACTCTGCTTCTTCACTGACAAATTTTGGAAGCCAATTTTTATTTGATTATACATAGAAGCTGCATCTTCAAACATCAAGACAGTCTTTGAATATCAGTGTCATAAAAAGGACTGAAAATTCAAAGATAAATATGAAAAGCTAGTCTGTGAATTTCAGCTGAAAAGCTGGAATCATATACAGTCCTAAATCACAACAGAAAGAAGACAGCTTTGCATATTCCTTTGTCCACATTAAAAAGTCACAAAATAATACAACCTTGCTGGTAAGCTTTGCTCTTAAATATAACACTAAAATAGCCCAGTTGGGTATAAATGAAAATGATACAGAACAGGTACTGTAATATTTTAATAATGTTATGACACCAAACTGAATACAAAGTGCTCTATACCTACCCTTAACAAATGCTACACATTTTCCATGTGAGTGGTCACCTTAATTCAGTTATAGCTTAGCTGTCACAATTAATGCCTTATTCTATAAATTGATGTCATGATACGATGAATTTTATTATGGTTCCTATTAACCTTCTTAATTTCACATCCTCCAAAACACTTATAAAGAATAATTTTTTCTGATCACCATATTTCAAAGGAGTAGTCACAACACATACGACAAGATTATCTTTTAGACCCGCTATGAAAGTAACTGTGAAAGGACAATAGAACACAATATAGGTAATCTGGCATTTAATTTCCAAACAAAATCACACAGCTCCATAAAACAAGACGTAAAACTTGTACAGTATTCACAGCACTCTTCCACTAGGCTTTTTCCTAAATAAGCAATGAATTTTGCCTTAAAAAACAAATCCAAAAATACTTCATTATTTTTTTAACATGAAAGCAAAAGTAAACTGATATAAATCATCTCAGGTTCAATGATGCCAAAGCCCTGCCATAGCCTTAAGGCACAAAATTTGCAATTACTGCTTCAAAGATAAACATAGTTCAATTTGTTACTGGTAAGACCATATAGTCTATCTTGAACACAAGCAGCTGATGTAAAACAAAAGCAGTTGCATTAATTGCAATAAAAAAAGCTTCTATAGCTATGTTGGTAATAAAAGGAAGAGTATGAAAAACATGGGCCCTCTCCAGAAGAAAACAGGAGACCTGGTTACCTGGGAAATGGAGAAGGCCAAGGTATCCAATGACTCTTGCCTCAGTCCAGCCACACTGGATATTTCCTTTCCTACTGGAAATCTAAATGGATTTCAGTATATCTCTTAAATTACTAGTAAGAGACTACTCTTTAAGAAGGATAAAAAAAGAGTTACAAATGGATACATTAGCCTTACTACCTCCCACTATCACCTTACACTCCAGAATTCATTGCTACTTACAAGCAAGCAGTTGCAAAACCTATTTCCATACACAAAAGGGAAATTAGAATCAACACATAAACCAAACTAAAATGGGACATGAAAAAAATTACAGGTCAGGTATCCCCATCCTTTATATTTGAAGTATTAAAGGGCATTGCTGGGAATTCAGAATGAGACAAAGCTTGTAAACTACCAGTAGTACCTGGGGCAGTGGCAATCCAAGACATGATACAGGAGTTTCTTTGTAGAAAAGAAAACAAAACTCCATCAGAGAAGAAATGGGCATTGCAGGCGGGCATTAGATACAACTTTTTGGGGTTTAATTACTTTTATTCCTTTAAGCACAGACTCTCAAACAAGCATTCGTTGGGAAAATGAAGTAACAGTAAGTTATGGCACAGCCAGACCACGCACAGGAATTCCCTTTATCTGACTTCCAGCCATCTTTGTTGCTATGTTTGCGCTCCAATAGTAATTTCCTGAAGTCTCCTGCTTTCCAGAAAGAAAGAGAATATGAAAAGATGACAACATGAAAGAGGGTTTGAAAAATAAAAATAGCTTTTAGCATGACAGAGAAAGAGGATACACACAAAAATCTCCACCTTGATGTTTTACAGTACTTTTTATTTTAAGTGTGTAGCATTACCTGTGGAAGATGAACAGAAAAATCAAGTAGCAACAGAAAGCAGAACACCTGGCTCTGCAAAGAGAGAAGCATATGCTTCAGAAGAACATATTGTAGTGGTTATAGAGAGAAAAAGGAGCAAAGATCATGTCTCAGCACCATCAGTTTCCCCAGGAGGGTGTTTTTCTGCTCAGTACATTGCAGATCTGAAGTACTTCAAGGACCAAACTTCCAGAGAGCTGCTTCATTTTCTTGGAAAAGGGGAGTAGCTAATCCACATGACAATGCAGAGCTTAAAAAGTAATTCATGTTTTCATGAGATTATTAAAGACTAGGAAAGATACATCAGTCTTATTCCACAAGGACAACTCTATCCATCGGGTTTGAATATTGTATCCTAAAAAGTCACAATATGTTGAACATAACTAGTGAGATTCCCTTATCCCAGGGAAGAGAGCAAAGTGATAGGACGGCATGGGAAATACAGCTTTCTGACCACTGCGTTGTCTCGCTCACAAGTTACAGCATTTTAGAGACAGCATTGAGCCAGCTGTCAGATGGAGGGCAAGAGATTGCAAAACGAACACTCTCTATTCGTGATCTTCCTTAACTGCCTGATCCAGCCTGCCTGAAAGCTGGTAGGATGCAAGCAGCATTCTGTTAATTAAAGCAGCCTTTTTTTCCCTTCACAGCTACTGAGCAATCCAGTAAGAGGCCTCTCATTACTGTTCCAAGCCTCCTTTATTTTAAAGATAAGTGAACCATTTCAGGTACTTGCTATTTATACTTATTTAGGTACCAATTGTGCAACCAGAATGAAATTCAGTCAAAGGGAGATACAAACAAAACCAAATACAGAAGGCTCATTTCCATGACCAAGTTATAACACCCCTCAATATTAAAAGGGAGAGGCAGAATCACTTTAAGGTCTCTCTTAATGAGTGGTCAAAATGTATTGAACACTCTTGAGATTAGTAACTATACAGAAACCAGATTTTCTAGCTATTTATGTTCACTTAATAGACTATCACCTTAATTTATCTCATGATGTCACCTATCATCAACTTCCTGACAATTTATAGTGGAAGAAATTCTTCTCCTAATTATATTTTTATCTATATAATGTAATTTCTGTTCCTACTGGGGTGTGTTCAGCTGAGCAATACTGCAGTTTAACAGTTTGGGGGGCACAATGTTGGCAGGCACTGCAGTGAGATGCCTGTACCTGAGCACAATGACAAGACAGTCTAAGTCTGAACTATTTATATATGCTTGAAAAGACTGTGGAATCTACTTGTGAGAATGCAACAGTGTTATCTACATTAATTCCTTGAAATGGTCCTGTTTTCTAATTTTATCTTAGTCATAATGATACCTTCTGAAGTGATTCATAAAACCTACATGACATTTTAATCATCACTGGCAATGCCTTTCCAATCTGGCAAGAAACCACCCACTCAACAAACAACTCACCTAAAATACACTCATGCAGCACAAGTACAGAGATTCTTTCATAGCCTCCTCCCTAAGAGCAAGAGTCCCTGGCACATAGTCTATCAAAATCAAACATTTTCACACCTTTATTATTCCTGTTAGTAACATATAACAAATACTACACATCAAATATTGACCTCAAATCCACAGAAAAATGGTATAGAATCACAGAATAATTAGGGTGGGAAAGCACCTTAAGATCATGAGGTACAGAGATTCTTACTAGAGACATAAGACTAAGAATTCCAAGTTAATTGTCAGTTCTGACTGTCATTAATTTCTAGTTTTGCTTGAGCTGCCTTTTTTCCCCTCATTTAATTTCCACAGACCATTGAAGGATTAGCTCAAGCTTATAAACCATTATAAACAAAAAGGGATTTCCCTACAATCCTGAACTGAAAGGAATTCTTTTGAGCATGAGTTTGCTTTTACAGCATACTTGTTCTGTTTATAGGTCTTTATGTCCCAGTAACAACGAGGTAAGCATTTAAACTGGATTTACTATTTATATTAAGCCTTTTTTATTATATGTAAAGCATAACTCCTAAGGGTCCAATGCTGTTTTCTTTCTTACTCAAAGAAAAATTAAAAAAAATATATATTTAAAAGGTTTAAAGTAGACAAAAAAACAAACAAAAAATCCAAATCAACCACTCTTTGCTAAAACATGCAGCAATCAGGATTCTCAGACAAAGAGTTTGCCTAAGGTATATTCACAGGCAGATTGTTTTTCCAGCTAAGCAAGCTAAGAACATTTTTTTGCCTGAAACTCAACCCATGTCCTTAGAAACATTAGCAGTAGACTACTACTAGCATTAAGGGACAGTTCATTTTGTAGCTCTTCCATCCACTTTGTCAGGAAACTTGGAAGCCACAAATCTAAATCTGTGCCAAACATCATTTGCATGGAGAATCTTCTGCTAGCTCCAGGTGAAAATGAGATGAAGCCACACTGCAGAAACAAGTCAGACAGAACCGCAGTTCCTCCTCATCTTTGAAAAAACAGATTCTACCTAACAACAGAGAACAATGTATGTAATAACTCAGCATGGATCAAAAAAAAAAAAAAAAAAAAAC